>CAKNYM010047604.1:56336-80589 GCA_932195095.1 Andricus curvator | reverse complement strand
CCCAGACGTTAAATCAAGAATATTTACATCACGAAAATTCTTTTCATGTCTATGTTAGCCCCTTCAATTTTAGTGCTTGCAATTGCTGCATTATTATCACAGTATACTTTCATAGGGTATAAGTTAGAACTTACGAATTCTTTCATGGTTAAGCTAAGTGCGACTAGCTCTTTGCACACTTCACTCATTGCTGAATATTCAGCTTCACACGTTGACAGCGCAACGTGATTTTGTTTGCGAGTCTTCCCTGCGACCACGTCCTTGTAGAGTCTAATTAAGTAGCCGCAGGTTGAAACAGAGCCTTTACTGTCAGCCAAGCTCGCGCCTGAGAAGGCATTAAGTCCGTTGCCATTGCTGTGATAAACTAAGGATAAGTCCATCAAGTATACTAGGTATTTAAGCAGTCGATCCACCATTTTCCAGTCATCCTTTGTAGGATTCAATTGATGCCTGCTTAATACGTTTACAGCATAGCATATGTCAGGTCTCGAAGCGTTTGTCAGATACAGCAAAGAGCCTACAGTGTCGCGGTATTTAGTTTGCTTTATCATATCATCGTTTATTTTCTGGTCTTCTCGTTCGCGTCGCTGCCTGTTATTAACTTGGGCTGTTATCATAGGCACGACCGACATTTATAAGTACTCTCTCGGTTCGCCTAAGTCTTTCATTTCAAATCTAGTCCTTAATTTATCTTTGATGTCTGTTAGAGCCTTTTCATTATTCCCTGCAAAGATTATATCATCTACATAGAGTACGGCCAGTATGATTACGTCGTTAAGAGTATAGATAAACAAACACGGTTCACTCCTAGCTGCTTTGAAGCCGAATTCTTTCATTGTATCTGAGAACAGTTCATTCCAGCTTTTAGGGCTCGTTTTTAATCCATATAACGACTAGTTCAGTTTCCACACATATTCTTTCTTTTCTGACTCAGTACACGGAAAACCTTAAGGTATTTCTGTATCTACTTCTCCGCGTACGTCGCTATTTAGGAACGCTGTCTTAACGTCAAGCTGATACATTATTAAGTCATATTTATTTGCAAAAGCTAAGATTAAACGAATTAAGGGCAGTCGTGTGACCGGAGCATAAGTTTCTCGCAAGTCATAAGAGTTTTTGTCGCGGAAGCCTCTAGCTACTAAACGAGTTCTTTTTATTGATGTATCATCAGCGTTCAATTTCGTTTTACATACCCATCGAGTGTCAATTATATTAGACTTAGTTCCGTCTTTCATTAGTTCCAATCTTTTAACTAATTCAAAAACACCGTTTTTTTGCATCGCGTTTATTTCAGTATCGAACGCTTTTTTCCATTCTTGTCTTTCTGATTGACTTATGGCTTCGTGATAAGTTTTGGGATCACCCATTATTCCAGCTAGTAACGCGTAATACCGTTCGTCGTGTTTCGAGTCGCTTTCGGTTTCTTTCATTGTATACAAAACAATAGGTTCAGTGACTTCAGTTTCCGTTGTAATCTTAGCTTCTTTTGGGGGTCTACCGGGCTTTCTTTTAACCGGAGGTTCTGCAATTACTCCCTCAGTTACGGTGGTTTGAATTGTCCTTTTGTTCGTATCTGTTTTACTGATTTGGAGTTCTTCGAGGCGACCCGTCGAATTTTTATGTATATCGCCATATGTGTATCTTTCCACAAATCTAACTTCTCGTGTTTCAATTAGTTTTTTAGTTTCTGGATCGTATACTATATAACCAGTCGGTAAATATCCGGCTAAACACGATTTAATTGCTCGATCATCAAGCTTCTTTCCATCGGGTACTTTAGCGTAAGTTGAGCATCTGTTGAGGTCTGATTAAAGCCTGATTAAAGCGTTCGATTACACCATTGTGTTCGGACGTTCCTGGACACACGGTTTGCAGTTCGGACTCAAATTCTTTTAGAACTTTAATTGTTTCAGCTCCGGTAAATTCTGTTCCCTGATCGCAGCTCATATAGCAAAGTTTAGCGTTTTGTTTCATCAGATTTCTCGCAGAAATTATGAACTCTCAGAGTTTACTTGGTACATCGATCTTCTTTCTCAGTGGGTATGCCATTGCATATCGAGAATAGCTGTCAAGGAATGCGACTATAAATCTATACTGTTTAGGATACGTAATAGGAGTAATGTAACCCATTACGTTTGCATGAATCCTCAAGAAAGGCGCGTTTTCTCTGATGCGCACTTTCGTAAAAGGTAGCTTATTTAATTTTGCTCTAAAACAAACGTCGCATTCCCTTAAACTTTCGTCAAAGTCGGAATCGTCAAAGTCTTTAATTTCTGAGCACATCTTTTTGAATACTTTCATGTATTTTGCGGACATATGTCCCAATCTTGTATGCCATAGCATCACGGTATTTAGTTTATGTAGCTTGTCTATTTCAAGAGCTACCGATCCTTTAATACCTTGGATTGTCGTGTCTGACGATTTAACAATCATTCTGTTATTATTCGTACAAAGTAATTTGTTGTTGGCCACGGGTTCAACGTTTTTAGTATCGGGCACTGGTTTGCCTTGAGCTATCTTATCACTTCGAGTTGCTACATTCACGTAAATACTTTTACAGTCTGCAATTTCGCTAGATTTAAGTGTTTTATTTTCAGTATTCAAACTAATTTCCCCAAACGGTCTTTTGTACATTCCGGAGATTACCGTCTCTCTACTGACGGGATCATAGATATTTATCCGTTTGCTGTCTAAATATATACTCAGACCTTGAACCGCAAACTTTCTAAGTGATAGTAAATTTCTGGCTAAGTCTTTTGCATAAATAACTTTCGTCAACGTAACTTTCTTTCCGTTCTTTAAAGTTAATTCTATGTTACCACGACCTTGCAATTTTAAATTTGCTTTTTTGTCTTTATTCGCACAGCTGATAACACCAGTATCCACGACATCCACGACATCCAAGGTTTTAAACAGCAGTCAACTTTTAGCAATGTGATCACACGCGCCCGAATCAGCAATAAAACTTCCTAGTTCAGTGTTCCTACCGTATGATTCGTTTTCATCAGAGCTGAACTCATCGCATTTTTCACAGTTACCGAAATGACAATTCACAGATATCTTTCGCGTACCGTGAGGGTGAAATTGTGTTTTTGACAGCTGCCTAGAACTTTGACCTTTGCTCCCACTGCTAGTAGAATGTGAGGTGCCTCGATTGCGTCCCAAAGCTATTCTTGGTGGAGCTGTCCGTGGCAAGCGGGTATGATCAGCCTCGACTCTTGTTCTTTCGACACCGCTATCGTCATAAGCGGTGTTCTTGTCTGAGCTTGATCTTTTGACCGTTAATCTCAGTCCAGGCCTGTCAGTCGGGCAGTCCTTCTGAAAATACTTCGTGCTGTGACATTTGCAGCAGTGTTTCAGATTTGTACTTGGGCAGTACTGGCGTTCATGCTCCTTTCTCCCGCAGATAAAGCATAGGTCGTGTCTTTCAGGCTGGTTTGGCCTATCTCCTACGTGCAAGGCGCTCCACAGTCAGTTTTTTTACAAAATTTTGTTCAAAATTCTGCTGACTGCTCAATTTTTGACCGACTCTAATAAATCTTTTTTCCAAATACTCGTAACAAATTATAATTTCATGTAGCACTGCTACTTTTTTAGTTTTCTGCAAAAATCTAACCTAAAAAAGTATGAACTTGCCAAGAAATTTCGACTCTTTTAAAACCTTGAAATCGATAATATCTTTACACACAAACCTCAAAATCACAAACCTCAAACCCACGAACCTCAAACCCCTAAACCCGTAAACCCACAAACCTCCAACCCAAAAACCCACAAACCTCAAACCCACAAAAATTATACCTCAAACCCACAAACCTCAAACCCACGAACCTCAAACCCACCAAAATTACACCTCAAACCCGTAAACCCACAAACCTCAAACCCAATAACCTCAAACCCACAAACCTCAAACCTCATCCCGAAACCCTGAACAATGAAATCGACACTCAAATTTCTTCAAGTCACTAACCCTAAACCCACAAATCCCAACCCCAGAGCCGTCAAGAATAAACTCTAAAGCCAAATAGCTTAAACCCATAAACCCTAAACCCATAAACCCATCAATCCATAAACCCATAAACCCTAAACCTAAAACCCATAAAAATTAAACCTCAATCCCGCACACCCACAAACCTCAAACCCAAAAACCTCAAACCCATAAACCCTAAACCCATAAACCCTAAACCCTAAAGGTTGGTGGGTTTGTGGACTATTCTGCATGATGTACTTATATGTCGAGTTTTATGAACATAGGGTTTGCTGTTTGTGGGTTTGGGGTTTGTGGACTTGTGGTTTTAGGTTTATGTGTTTGAGGTTTGTGAGTTTGCAGTTTATATGTTTATGGGCTTGGGGGTTTTATGTTTGTGGATTCGAGGTTTGTGCGTTTGAGGTTTAATTTTTGTGGGATTACGGGTTTGGGGGTTTGAGTTTTGTGGGTTTGCTGTTTGTGGGTTTGTGGATTTGTGGTTTTAGGTTTATGTGTTTGAGGTTTGTGGGCTTGAGGTTCGTGGGTTTGAAGTTTGTGGGTTTACGAGTTTGGGGGTTTGTTGGTTTAAGGTTCGTGGGTTGGAGGTTTGTGGGTTTGCTGTTTCTGGGCTTGTGGATTTTGTGGTTTTTGGTTTATGTGTTTGAGGTTTGTGGATTAGAGGTTTGTGCGTTTGAGGTTTAATTTTTGTGGGTTTGAGGTTTGTGGGTTCACGGGTTTGGGGGTTTGAGGTTTGTTAGTTTGAGGTTTGTGGGTTTTAGGTTTGTGGGTTCGAGGTTTGTGGGTTTGCTGTTTGTGGGTTTGTGGATTTCTGGTTTTAGGTTTATGTGTTTGAGGTTTGTGCGTTTGAGGTTTTTGGGTTTGAGGTTTACGGTTGTGGGGGTTTGAGGTTTGTGGGTTTGAAGATCGTGGGTTTGATGTTTGTGGGTTTGAGGTATAATTTCTGTGGGTTTGAGGTTTGTGGGCTTGTGGGTTTACGGGTTTGGGGGTTTGAGGTTCGTGTGTTAGAGGTTCGTGGGTTTGAGTTTTGTGAGTTTGTGGTTTGTGTGTAAAGATATTACCGATTTTATGGTTTTAAAAGTTTCGAAATTTCGTGGTTCAGCTACCTTGGCAAGTTCATATTTTTTAGGTTAGTTTTTTGCAGAAAACTAAAAAAGTAGCAGTGCTACATGAAATTATAATTCGTTACGAGTATTTAAAAAAAATTATTAGAATCGGTCAAAAATTGAGCAGTCAGCAGAATTTTGAAAAAAAAAATTGTAAAAAAACTCACTGTGCGCTCGTAGGAGCCTTTCCAATTTTTGTAATTCCAAGCTGCAATACAAGCTTTCTTAGTTTCACGAGATCACATGAGTTAGAATCTTCGAATTCGCCTAAGCAGTCTGCAGTCACGGCTGCTGAAACTGATCTTTTAACTGCGTTATAGAATAAGATTACGTTTTTCATCTTCGGGATATTTTGCACCTTTCAGATGAGCTTCATAGGACCTTACAGTCTCATCGAATCTCGCGCAGAAGTCAAAGCCCGTCTCTTTTTCTTTATCATATTTGATATTAATTAATTTTTAGTACGCTGTGTGTTTAGTAAGCCCTATTTCTTGCGTTTTTATTCTTTTAATTTCTTTTAGTAAGTCAATGGGGTTGCTCAAGTTGGAAAATCTGTCATTGTATTCTTTGTGAATGCAGTAGTAGTAGTATACCATTAAGCCATTTCCCTTTCAGGGTAGGCGTGACACTACCCGATTTTGGTAGTGTTTCTAGGTGGATAGTTTCTTGTAGTAAATAACTACAACTTGGGCTCACCACACCCACGATGTGCCAACAGCACGCAGTATTCTCGAATGGTCACCCATCCAAGTGCTAACCGCGCCCAACGCTGCTTAACTTCAGTGATCTGACGAGAACTGGTTTTTTCAGCGTGATTTGGCCGTTGGCCAATGCGATTAATTATTATATCTTTTGTCTTAATATCGTCGTTCTCAAGTTTTATGCTATCTACTTTCGATCTTTCGTTTTTGTCAAGAACATAAAACAGTCTTTTAGATTTCAGTTCTGTATATAGGAAATTGTCAAAGGTCTCATATCTCATTTTCTTAGTTAAACTATACCTTCTATGCACGCTCGCTTCATTGTGATTCAAATCGATGCTAATTGAGCCGTTTCCAATCGAAAAGGAGTCATTTAACGATCTGTCTAATTTTAGCGTCTGTTGCAAATTATCAGTAACCGCTTTAGAAACTAAATCTGCAAACGAGGTATTACTCACGTGTCCTTCACTGTCGAACCTAGCCTCAGAAGCCTTAGATTTGACCTGATAAGCGGTTGACGCGGTTATTCCGAAACTCTTCCTCATCTTGATTTGATGCGTTTGAAGTTCTTCTCCGTCTTGAGTCTCTCCTTCTTCAAGTGAGGAGTGAGTCTGAAGTTCACAGTCGTCTTTTTCAGTCACCCTCTCAGCAATCTGAATGGCGTCCGGGTCTTCGGTCATCGTCGGTCCTTTAAGCGTTACGTCGCTCACTATCATTCGCTTGGCTGTCTGTTATCGGCCATCCGTTGAGTCGCCACCGCTAGCAGCTCCCCCGTCCTTGGGTGTCGGCTCGACCTGTACCTCGTGGATCAGTATAGTGCCGATCTGTGCTCTGTTTCCAGTCGGTGAGTCAGTCTTCGTTTGGTCTGTCGGTGTATTCGTTTTTTTGTTATTGTCAGTCCCAGACGCGAGGAGATAGAATCCATCAGCTGGGTAAACTGCGTCAGCGTGGACGCAATGTCAGTCTGTATTTTGGCCGTTGACCGCATTAAGGCCAGGTCCTCGTTGCTTTTGATGACTGTCTGCAGAATCTCTTTTAATGTTTGAGTTCTGGATGAGGATGTCTCGACTAGTGGTTGTACCGTGCGCATTCCCAGCCAGAATCTTCCTTTCTCATCTGTCAGTCTGGGAAACATGGCATCCAGCCAACCAAATGACATGTCGTCGATCACTCCTGGTTCTGAAAATTTAAGCATTCATTGATTTTAAATTCAGAGTACATTTAGTTAGTGTTCTCGTTTCAGCCCAAGCTCGGAGCAAGCGTCAACAAGCCGAACTATGAAACATAGGTGAACATTCTTCCTTCTTTAAAAAAAAAAGACAACATTCTAGATCAATTCACAGTCAAAACATTCTTAGTTCCTGCAAGAACTACATTCTGATGATAAGAGGCTTAGTGCTGCTAAGCAGAGCCACCGACACAAGCGGAATACTTGCAACGAGTATTTACCTCCACCTTCCCGGACACAGGTTGTGCTTTGGTAAATGCTCTTAGACTTTTTCCACATAGTGTTCACGTCGCGCGTGAAGACGCCGGCCCACTAGAGCTTTTGGTGGCCATTTTTGCCGGTGACCGTTGATTCTTTTGTTCAACGACTTTCGTCGCTGAATTTTCGCGAAGCCAACGCTCCAGAATAAATATGCTTTTTATGTACTTACTTATTTTCTGGGTCCCTGCCTGGCCGGCCATCTCGCTTGCCTCGTCCTAACCTGCCTTGTCAGCGTCCCTTCTACCCGAGTCTGCCATTTCTTGTCTTTGTTAGTCGTGAAGAAAAAAAGTAGCGTGCAGGCTCGCACTCGAGTTCGTTCGACTCTCCCTCCCAGCACTCACGTTTACCTTTCGTTTTTTTAACACACTCACTCGCGGAGTTGATATGATCATTTTTAGCCTAAAAAAATAGTGAACAGTTAGCAGACAAAACATAAAAAGCGGGTTTTTCGGTCTCCTTTTTCAACACTTTTAGAAATATCTGGTTACAATTTCAACCACATTTGGTTGAAGTTTTATACAATTACCGTAGTATTACCGTATGAATGGAAAGCTACACGTGTAATTGAAATTTCAACCATGCAGTTGAAATTTCAACTACATGGAATTGAAATTTCAGTAACGCATAACAAATTTTATTCCTCACGGGCAATTTATTAGGTTTGATTCAAGATTTTCAAATGATCAAAAATCTTAAATAAAGTCCATAAAGATTCCTGAAAAATACTGTGCTTTGAAATTCACTAACTGTACCAAAAGAATTCTGATAATGAATCAATGAGTTATTTCATACGCTTGTGTCGTGAGATTCATGAGATTAACCAAGTGCATATGATAATTAAGGAAATATGAAGCTTTAAATGAAGAAAAAAAAAGAAAAGATACGTTCGGATTATATTACCATCATGAGCGGCGCGCCCGTTCAGACAAACTTTTCGATTCTTGTTTTTGTAAACAGAATCTCAAAAAGCATACAGCAGCAGTAGTTAGTACCGATAGTGTGAATCCAATTTTTTCATTACGATAATATAATTCCAACGTACCTTTTGTTTATCTTCTTTAGAGCTGCTTCTTTACCTGAATATTATATGTCCCTTATTAATTTCATGGATCTCTTGATGCAAAAGTACGAAATAATTCCTCGCGGGATTTTGTCACGTTGGGGTCTGGCTTCGCGGGAAGTATTATGGCGCATGAGTGTATACGCAAAAGTTTTCATGAATTTTCAACTACATTTGAATGAATTTTATTTCAATTCTGTGGATGAACGAGATTTCAATCACAAAAGTTGTTTAAAAGACGTTAGTGTAAATTTGTGCACTTTAATGTCTGTGCTTTCCCTAATTTTTTATCACTAGGAAAAAGGATTTCGTATAATTGATCTGGATTAGAAATGAATAGAACATTTATTAAATTCGAAGTGTGACGGCTTCAATCCCGTTTGTCGCAGCCTTTCGAAGAGTATGACGAGGTTCTCATTGTGTTCCTTGAGGCTTGATCCGAAAACGACGATGTCGTCAAGGTAAACAAAGCATATGTTTCCTACCAAACCTCTAAGAGCTGTGTCCATCATCCTCTGGAAGGTTGCCGGCGAATTCTTAAGACCGAATGGCAATCTCTCGAATTCGAAATGACCTTGCTGTGTACTGAAGCCTGTATATTTTTTTGATTCTGGATCCATAGGTATCTGATGGAATCCGGAGCTTAAATCAAATGCTGAAAAGAACTTCGCCTTTCCTAAGTGGTCGAGTATATCATCAATTATTGGTAGCGGGTATGCGTCTAGGTCAGTTCTTTCGTTTAGCTTCCTGAAATCTATAACAATGCGCCATTTTTTCTTTCCAGAAGCATCGGCTTTCTTCGGAACGACCCAGAATGGTGAGTTGAAAGGTGATTTGGACATAGAGATTACTCGCTTGTTCAGCATCTCTTTCACTTGACGATTAATTTCAGCTTTATGGCATTCTGGTTGGCGATATGAAGGAATGTTAATGGGTCTCTGGTCTTTTAAGATAATTTCGTGTTTTGCTAAATTTGTGCATGGGAGAGGATCTCCTTCTAAGGTAAAAATATCGTGATAACTTTGGACAATTTTGTTTATTCCTTCTCGGTGTTTTTCTTCAATATGCGAGAGTCTTGTGTTTTCTCTAAGAAGTTCTAATCTCTTGGCTAATTCCTTTGTCGTAATATAATGTACCCTCTCTTCGCTTTCGGGTTGAACATATATGTACTTGGGTTGAATTTCCGTGGTTGAAAGCGTTATCATTTGTTCGGTTTGATTAGAAATCGGAATTCGTAATTCATGGTTCTGAATTCTGTAGATTGAGTCTGGAATATGTGGATGATCTGTAATTAGCATATGCCCTTGTTTCTTTTCTACTTGCATGGTAATTATTTTAATCGAGCTTTTTGGTACAAATATCCCGTCATCGTGCAATTCATGTTTAAAATTGTCCAATTGTAGATGAGTGTTTGAAAGGCTAAATTTATAACTATACATGAATGGAACCCCGATGATTCCATCTTCGGGTAGTGGAAAATCATTTGGTACAATGACGAACACATGCTCTTTTCCCTGAAATTTTAATTTTGTTATTTCATTTGTTCGGTGTTGGTCATTTCCCATAAAGAACACTTTGTTAGATTTTTCACGTGGATGATTAGAATGAACAAGCTCATCCTTGATTAGGTTGAGTGAGGATCCACTGTCCACTAAAAGTCTTCCCGTTCTGTTTGTGCCATGTAAGTTTGCTCTAATTGAGAATAGTCTTCCTGATATTGCGGAGACTCTATCTCTGTTGACAGTTGGTCCTCTTGATAGTCCAGAACGTTTTCTGTGAGTTCTCCCTCCACCTGTAAATTGTGAACACGATTCGGTGGGCGGGATGTTGAGTGTCCTATCGGAAAATTTCGGTCTTTGCTATAGCATTGGGATTCGTTGTGTCCCGATCTTTTACAGATTTTACAAAACATTTGAAGTCTCTGTTGTAAAGGCAGAGAGTGATTTGGAGGGTTGTCAATGCTTGGGTACTTTGAAGCGGACGGGGCATGTTGGAATGCTGACCTAGGTTGAGCAAACGTCGGTTTTGTCAGAGGTTTGTTACCGGGTGGTCTAACATTTGAGTATCTACTGTGATGCTTTTCCCTATACCAAACCTCGGATTCTAGGGCTTCCTGCTGTGCTTCGTTCAAAGTATTCGGTCGCAGAGGACGAACTTGTGCGCCGATTTCATCCTTCAAGTTCATTATGTATTTTTTTATTGCCGATTTCTCCTCTATTTGAATTGCTAAACGTCGCGAGGTTGGGTTCGATTGTTCGTTTTGGACCGCGTAAATGAGTTCATTATAATGTTGTCGGAACCGCATGTTATAATTTTGAACGGTTTCCATGCCTGTTTGCTTGACGGATTCAAGTTTTGACCGACTCAACTCAACTGAACTTATTATACCTACATTTTGTCTCAAAGCGGAGAACAACTGATCGTAATCATCTATTGAGCTGAAGCGGATAGCGCGTTTTGCTTGATCTTTAATTTTTTCGGCTATGATGAAATCCAAAAGTCAATCCGGTTGCGAACATCTCAATTTCGCACGTTTAACTGACTTAATAAAGTCCTCGACACCGACATCATCACGTCCTCTCAATTCTTCGACGGTTCTGATGATATCCTTCGCAGGAATGGACGTTGTCGCGGGAATGGATGTTGCCTGTAAACGAGACGCTTGAGAATTCGCGAAATTTCTTTGCCGAGTCGGGGATGGAGAGCTACTAGTAGACTCTCGACGTTGAACACGATTTATTCGCACGCTTTCCTGAGGATGTTGGGATACTGCTGGTGCGTTTTGCCTGTGATTTTCACCCTGTTCCGTTCGATTATTTTCAAGTGGGGGAAGAGATGAATTTTCTAATTTTTTGGCATCGAGATTTTCGCAAGGGGGGTCTTTTTGTGAATTACTTGCTTGCGGAGGAAGGGACGGAGTTTCGGGTTTTGATGAATACCCAATTTCGCATGAGGTATTTTTTTCTCTAGTGTTGTGACCAGAGCTCTCATCTTCCGTTAACAGCAAATTTCCCTGTTTAGCAATATATTCTATTTCTCGTGCGCGCTGAGCATTTTCACTATTTAAAATTCGTAATGCATCTTGAATTTGCTTTTGGGAAGTTTCCATACTAATCAATTTATCGATGATAAATTTCATGGGGTCATCCATCATTGTGGGTACTTCCTGCGAACCGGACCCTAAATCTTCGCTAGACATTTCCCGAGCCGTGAGGAAAGGATTAGAATCGGGATTAAGATTGGCTACAAATCCTTCACTTGTTTCTGATTCTTCCGTCGAGTATTCTACTAACTTCTTTCTATAAGCTGAGAACGCCAGTGTGAGGTAGTGTTCCTATCGTAAAATTCTAAACTTGTTCGTTCAGATGACGACGCAAATTATTTTTAAAAAAATATTTTATTTTTTTTTATTTTATAATCTAAACGTAAACGTTTGTTGAAGGAAGAAGCCGCGTATTGCTTCTTACTATTTTCGAATAATTACAATTTTCATCTAACTTACGCAACAAGAGTTTGAGAGACGCTGGCGCAGTTGAGAATCGATGGTAGGCTGGCTGACGTTGGCAGGATCAGGCGGGATGCTGCAGCTCCGTAGGCTGACAGCTGGCCGGAAAATCGGGAAATTCTTTGCCTCCCGCGGTGTCTCCCTTGAAGAGTGACGTCGCTCCTTTCTTAAGAGTCACTAGTACGTTCACTTGATTTGTACTATTAGCGTGATCTCTTTTGGCTAAAGATTAATCGTTTAATGATAATCTTTATATGCCCTGGTAGTTCACTTGCGCTATCTTTAAAAACCTCGTAGGTTTTCACAAATATGGGACTATAATTCCACAATTCACAAAACTTCACTTAAATGAATTAACTGCACAGATTCTTTATTATCCCCGAAGAACGTCGTATCGATCAAAGGGATCGTGGCCAGGATCGCCAAAATTATGTGACGGTCTAGTAAATTACACTCTTTTTAACTTGAATATAAGATACGTTTGTTTATTTGACCGAAAGATATACAGAGTGACCTGTTCGTAGACAGGGCGCAAGGACTACTGAGGCCCCGAGGGCCTTGTGTAGGCGTCGCAGACTACCCTTAGCTAGAATCTATGAGAGGGGAGAGTGGTGAAGTACAAGTATTACAGAAGGACAAGAATACAATCTTTTATCGTCGAAAGTTCTTTCCAGACTAACTCATTCAGCGGTCTCAGACCTCACACTTCGCCCAAAAGTGGGGCTAATATAAACAAAGTTTATCGTCAAATATACTATGACGAAAAGAAAGAAGGAATATAATATTGAGAGTAAAAAAAATGGTGTATATGTCATACATACGAAAACGGCCACATATACCTTTAGTTTCTTTTGATTTCTATATTTACGTTCTTTAATATAGAAAGGACCACAATAGTCGATGCCCACTCGATTAAAAGGTCTAGTTTTAGTTACGCGAGCGTTAGGCAAATTACCCATCTTGTGCTTGGGCAATCTTGGTTTGGCGCGAAAACAAATTACGCATTTTCTGATGATTTTTTAAATTTGATTTCGTCCATCTATAGGCCAGTACTTTTGACGCATAGCATATAAAGTAGTCTGTACTCCTGCGTGATAGTGCACGGAATGATAACTTGTAATTATAAGATCAGTTATAAAATTCGATTTAGGCAATCTAACGGGATGCTGCTTGTCAAAACAAAGATTAGCATTTTTTAAACGCCCTCCTACTCGTAGTAAGCCTTCTGCACCAATAAACGGATCAAGGTTATAAATTTGACTTTTATTGCTTAAGGATTTTTCTTCTGTTAAACTCGCTATTTCTTTATAAAAACAGGATTTTTGAACAATTCGAATTATAACCGTTTCAGCATGATTAATTTCTACTGTTTTCAAATGATTCTTGTATTGACGATACTCAGGTAAGAACCTATAACATAGAGCAATTACTCGTTTCAATTTCATAAATGAAGAAAATTTTTCTAAAAAGTTGATTTCAAGGTTAGTTTTTAGACATTTTAGCTTTTTCGTTCCATGTAGTATACCCTCACATCTTGCCTTAAATTCCGATTTCGGCCAAAATTCTTTATCTTTACTTAGCCAAGTAGGCCCGTGAAACCACAATTTACTTTTTATGAAATTGTTAGGTAATTTCCCTCGTGATAGTTCGTCAGCAGGATTATCGCTCGAACGAACGTGGCACCATTGATTGACGTCAGTTTTACTTTGTATTTCGGAGACTCGGTTTGCTTCAAAAACTTTCAATGTATTAGGCTGTTTACGTAACCAATGTAATACAATCTCTGAGTCTGTCCAAAAAATTATAGTGTTGCAAACGGTGGGAAGTGATTTTTAACCTTTTTGTATAAATTGGCCAGTAATAAAGCACCCCATAACTCTAATTTCGGTATAGAGAGCTTTTTCAAAGGAGCTACGCGAGACTTGGAACACAAAAGAGCGCATTGACTTTCCTTATCTCCGTTACGTGACAGAACATATAAACATGCTCCGTAGCCCTTCTCACTCACATCGCAAAACCATGTAACTCTGATCCCAGTGGATTTTTGATTAAAACGTTTCTTGGGAACAAAATATCATTTAAGGATTCAAATTGTTCGCAAAAGTTTACCCAATTATAATGTATGGATGAAGGTACAGACTCGTCCCACGTAACCTTTGCTTCCCAAAGTTCTTGCATAATTAATTTAGCGTACAAAATTGTCGGACCCAGAAGACCTATAGGGTCAAATAATTTTGCGATTTCTGAAAGAATAACTCTTTTCGTGATCGTTTTATTGAAGTCTGGACTTTTGAAGAAATGCATGAAAGAATCCTCTCTAGCCTTCCAATATATACCGAGAGTTTTAGTCACGTAATTTTTGTTTAGTTTAAAATCGTTATCAAGACTTTTCTCATTGACGCCTTCAAGTATATTAGGTTCGTTGGAAGCCCATTGCCGAAGATTAAGACAAGCTCGACTGAAAAGTTGAGTCATCTGATCGTAAATTTTTCGTGCCTCTTGAAACGTAGAAGCGCCGGTTATCAAATTATCGACGTATAAATCTTTTTTTTAACAACTCTGCCGCTAGAGGAAAAGCATGACACTACTCATCGGCCAACTGATGTAAACATCGAATAGCGAGAAAGGCTGGCGGGGCAAAACCAAAAGTTACCGTATTCAAATAATATTCGTTTATCTGATTGTTTTCGTGCCAAAGAATTTTCTGATATTTACGGTCTTCTTCGCGAATTAAAAATTGCCGATACATTTTCTCTGTATCCGCTATGCGTACATACGCGTGAAATCTGAAACGGATTAATAGAGAAAAAAGGTCGTCTTGAATGGTAGGACCGACCATTAATGTTTCATTTAAAGAAATTCCCGACGTGATTTTTGCTGCTGCATTAAATACTACTCTTAATTTGGTAGTAGTACTGGATTTTTTAATAATCGCATGATGAGGCAAGTAAAAACCCTCAGAATCTTGAGTTGATTTTATTAGTGACTTTATTAGTGATTTTATTAGTGAAATGATTTAAATCCAAATATTCTTGAATTACAACTGTATATTGCATTTTAAATTCAGAGTCCTCGTCTCGCGTTACATGTTGTTTAAAGTGAGTTTCACACTCGATCTCTTCTTGAGAAAAATTGGACTGAGCTGTTATTTCTACGACAGACCAAAATTTTTCTATCATTGTTTTTAATTCCGTAATCAAGCAATCAGAACGTGGAGGTGCTATCGAATTCTTTGAAAATTCTAAATCGCCAGCAATTATCCATCCTAACCGAGTTTTTTTGCAAATAAAGATCGTTTTTATCTTGAGACAGATTAATTGAGCCGATTGGAAATAAGGATAAGGTTACTCCTGCCCCAATGAGCATATCAACTGAAGCTGGTTTGTGAAAGTTTGGATCAGCAAGTAAAAGGTTTTTTGGAATTTTGAGACACTCTCGAGGTATTCTTTGATTAGGGACTAAATCTGTGATATTAGGAACGATCAAGAAAGTCAGGGTGCGTTTATGCTAATTGTAAATTGATTTGAACGTAATAGAAACCATGCCATTTGCTGATGTTGTAAGATGATCAAGAGCACCAACAGAAAAAGAGCATTTAGATGGAGTCAGTTGCAATTTTTTAACAAAACTGATTGTTACGAAATTTGCAGTGGCACAAGTATCAAGTAAAACCCGAGCTTTAATTGGATTTTTCTTAATGTCAAAAGCTTCTACTATCGCACTCGTCATTAATTGAAAAGATGGCGTTGATGTAAGAGAAGTTAAGGCGATATTTGAAACTTCCTGTGATTGTCACAGTTCTTTACATTCGCTTTGATCTTGCGGCTTCGTAAAGTGTAATAAGGTGTTATGATGTTTACCGCATTTTTTACAATTTCCGAATTTACATTCTTTAGCTGAATGATTTCTTAAGCAATTAAAGCACAAAAAGGCACTTTTCACGATTGTTACGAGTGCCTGACGCTTAGGTTCAATTTTACGCTTTTTAGCAGGGTTCGAATCTTTATCAACATTTTCAACCATAGAAGGATCGGCAGTTGCACGCTTAGATAAACGAGCAGCAGTTCTATAGAGCAAGTCTATGAGATCGTCTAATTTTGGGAATTCATTCTTTTTTATTGTCTCATCCCATTTCTCTAGAGTGAATTTATGTAACTTTTCTTCAATAATAGCAACGACAATTTCAGGACTTAAATTTACACCCAGTGTAGCTAAAGATTGAAGGTGTTGTTGTGATTCGTTCGCGAGAGTTATCAACCCTTTATAGAATTCTTTTTCTTGAATAGGTAAACGCAGTAATAAACTTAAATGCCGTGAGATTAAGGAACGTTTATCTTCGTATGATTTTTCTAAAAGGTTCCAAGCGCGATTATAATTTTCGTCGGTGATAGAAAAAACTTGAATTTTGCGTAAAGCTTCGTCTTTAAGAACTGATTTCAAATATTGTAATTTTTCTACGTTAGAAAGTTCTTCATGGTTATGTATCATTGTGCGAAACGTATCTTTAAATGACAACCATTCTTCCATCTTACCGCTAAAAGTTGGGAGTACCGTTTGAGGCAATTTGAGCTTTCTACGACTTGTCGATGCAACCGATACATTGCCATTTTCGATACCGGAGACCGATTCACGACTGACTGTAGTAGCATTTGCACTAAATTGTGGCCATATAGATGTCAAAATATTGTGAGCTTGAGCAAGTATTTGAAAGTATAAATTTTGAATAGATTTTTTTTCAGGGCCGTGGTCTGTTTCCGCATCGATTAATTGAATTTCATCGCATAATTCATCTAGAGTAGACAGGCAGGAAAGGATTGAATTATACCTGATTTGAATTTCAGCGGCTTGAGTGGGACTATTACGGTCAAATTGGGCAAGAAACTCTTGGAAGGAAGTTATATGTTATTTAATTGATATACGCTTCTGTAAAAGCACGCTCAATCTATCAAATTCCTCCATTTTTAGAAACAATGTGTAAATTTTGAACAATGAATCCTATAAATCGTATGTGGCTGAACGAAATGATTTAATGGACAATTAATTTGTGCACTGTTAAAAATGTTTGTAATTTTAATATACATTTAATATACATTTGTATATTAAATCTAAAATCTAGGTATACGAAATCGCCATTAAGAGACTATTTTATTAAATTTCATATACCGCATATTGATCACTTATCAGGAAAGTCAGATATTTGCACTTTACACAAATTAAAAACAATTTTGGCAGCAATTTTCAATTATAAATAATCAAACATAATATTTTCTTCTAGATAAATATAAATTACACTGGTTTTTGAAAGAAAAGTTCAATTAAACAAATAATTAAGAAACCTAACCTCCAAGCACCTGTACTCACGTTAAAATTCTAATATTCACAGCGAATTTTAGAAAAAATTCCACCCGTACGTTGCACTTTAATTGTAAGTAGGAATTAAGTCGACGAATTCAAGGTTATTCCTTTATTTTTTAATATTTGACAGGATCTGAAGGCATGATAGAACTTGTTGTTTTCACGCACTCTGTTTTACCGACTTTAATACACATGTATATTAATTTTACAACATGATGGTATATTAAAATTAATGTACGGTATATGCAAATGACTTTACTCACATGTATATTAAATTTCGATCAGATTTTTTTAACAGTGTGATTCATTGATTTGACATACCTCGATGTACCTGATCCTGACCAGTAAAAGAATGATGTTTCGAAGGTGAGACGTCTATTCGCATCGTCTCTAAGCGCATTGGTGCAAGGTGTTCGATCGCATAGCCTTGTTGCGCTTAGTTGCAGGACGTTTTAGTCGCATTGACCTGCTGTACGTATTGCAAGATGATAAATCGCATAGTCTTGCATTGATCTCTCACGAGATGTTTGAACGCATCGTCTCGGGAGATGTTGAATCGTAGTGATGAATTTAAGGAAGGACTTGGTGCCTTATCGATCTCTCACGAGATGTTTGAACGCATAGTCTCGTGAGATGTCGAACCGTATTGTAGAATTGGAGAAAGGACTTGGTGCCTTTTCTTGACAAAAGCTTCGTGTGAATATCACTAATTATAGTAACTGAACGTAGTACGTATAGTACAATGAATAGTACAATAAATGACTTCACGTCAAACGTTCACTTTGTCACTGATTGTCACTGTTCACTGCCACTTTAGTTTATATACACTACACTTGAATTGTTTATACGTATACGTGTATACACAGGGACAGCGAATCATGAAAACTGCAGTTTGTTGCACGATTTTAAAAAAAGTTTTAGAAAAAAGTTAATTTAATCCGGCTCGAAGGACCATGTAAATTTGTGCACTTTAATGTCTGTGCTTTCCCTAATTTTTTATTACTAGGAAAAAGGATTTCGTATAATTGATCTAGATTAGGAATGAATATAACATTTATTAAATTCGAAGTACAAGAATACAATCTTTTATCGTCGAAAGTTCTTTCCAAACTAACTCATTCAGCGGTCTCAGACCTCACATTTCGCCCTAAAGTGGGGCTAATATAAACAAAGTTTATCGTCAAATATACTATGACGAAAAGAAAGAAGGAATATAATATTGAGAGTAAAAAATATGGTGTATATGTAGTGTAGTCTGTCCTACATAACACGTGCAGGCTGGTCAAAATTAAAATTATATAAAGTAAAATTACTTCTATATTCTTTCAACATTCTTAATGCAATACATTTTTCAAAATTCGGAAATATTCAATAATTTCATTTTCACGGGGATTTATTAACAAATACTTTATCTTGATTACAAATGTAGATAGGAAGCCGTTTGATGGCTCTACATACACAGTTTTGTTATGCGAGTGCAGGTAAATAATTAAATTTACGATAAAATCGCTCTCACGCAATATATACACGGAGAGACTTTTGATATCAATATTTGGTTCATTCTGTATCTATAATTAAAAAATCTGCCCGCTTCGCGGGCACATTCTCATGGCGCGCTTCGCTCGCAAGTTTGAGCGCGCCTAGGGCGCGCGACTGTAGGATCTCGCGCTTCGCGCTCGATTATGTATTCACCTCGCGCTACGCGCTCGGGCGTATTTGCATCGCGCTTTACGCTAGGCTCCTCTAGATTTTTGCACTTCGTGTTCGACTTCGATGAAAAGAAAAAGTTTGTTTGCAAATATTATAAAATTATCAAAACCTCTACATATTAAGTGATTGCTAAATTTATTTTTATTTCAGACTGAAAAGGAACTTTATTTACTCAAGGTTCTATCGACCTTAAGGAACACATTCTCATCCAGACACTCGCGCTTCGCGCTCGATATTTGATTTGAAAATCATTTGAACCATATGATAGAAACAAAAAAGTTTGAGCGCACTTACGGCGTGCGATTTGGTAAATACATTGAGCGCGCACTTTGTGCTTCGTGTTATATGTTCTTCATATACAAATTACTAAATTTGTATTTGATTTCAAATGAAAAGTAATGATATAATTCAGGCGACAAATTTTATTAGTTAACATTTTATTTTAGCCTGTGCCGTTTATCAAAAAAGTTAATTTTTTCATTTTGAATATATTCTTACCACAAAAATTGATTACGGGTTTGTAAGTCTTTTTTGAATGCACAATTTTTGTTCATTTATATGTTTTCGTGCCTTGCATTGTTTTTTCAAAAATTTGATTTTTTTTACTGTCAATGTTATTTTCGCGAATAAAACAAAAACCACGCATCCTATCGAAACATGAGTCACAATAAATTTGTACCTCTTCCTTGGATGAACAAATTTTGTTTCGGTCATTTTTTCGTAGCTGGTAATATTCGTCTGAAAATTTGATTTTTCTATTTTCAATGCTGTTTTTTACGAATAAAACAAAAACTACGCGTCATATCAAAAAGTGAATGATAAGAAATTTGTAGATCTTTTTTAGGTGCACAATTTTGGTGAGATGATCTTTTCTGGTATCTTGCATAGTTTGACAGCAAAATGGCTTTTTTGATTTTTCATTAATTTTTTGTGCGATCAAAATTTGAATTTTTTATTTTTCAAAAAATTCAAAAAGTTGTTATGAAAATATTATAGGGTGTTCAGGAATCAACGTTTTTCTCCTCTTGACTTTTTTTCATATCGTGCGTTTTTCGGCTTAAAATGTTCATTTTAGTTTGTTTTTTGGAATTTTGAAAATGCTATAACTCCAGTAATTTTTTTTTTATCACAAAAAGTCATAAGAATATTTTGTTCGTCATTTTGCGTACTACTAATAACCGTACATAGAATTTTCAAATCTTCAAAAAAAGTGGTCTCAAAAATTTTCAAAATGTGCTCACTTTTTGGATTTTCATCCAAAATAGCTGGTTAACGAACTCGTTCTCTATTTTTCGGCCATAAAAAAGTGTGCCAAAGCTCAATCAAATCTGATCATTTTTTCGAAAGTTATCGTGGCTACAGACAGACAGACAGACAGACAGACAGACAGACTACAGACAGACAGACACCTTCGTAAAAATCGTTTTTTCTGACTCAGGAGGTCTCAAAACGTGGAGATTTGATGAAAACCGACTATGTCAAATTTTACATAAAACCAATACCTTCTCATTAGAATGAGAATGTAAAAAAAAAGTAAGAATTTAGGGATAATCGGGATACTGTTATAATGAATCCTACTATAATAAGAGATGATGGTATTTCTGTATGTATTATTATAAACTTGAGCGAGCAAAAATTAGTATTTACGTTTAGAAAAAGTCTTATTTACTGTTTAAAAATTGTGAGTATGAAAAAGTGATAATGGTCAATAACAAGTTTTCTAAAAAATATCGTCAATAGTAAATATTTGAAGTAACATAAGTTATAAGAAATGTACGAAATTCTAGTATTCTTAAATAAGAATGCGTATTGAAATGAGAGCCGCTAGTAATATCTGCAACCGGGATTTGCGAGAATTCTAAAAGACTATACTAAAAACGCCCGAAGGTTTCCGAGCTGTTCCGTCTATAGCCGAGTACGCGACGACCAGGCCAGCAGACCGACTGCACCCGGCTCGTGACTTGCAATTTTCCGCCAAAAGTTTCAATTATACGTGTTTGTAGTACACAAATTTTTGTAACTAGTGCAGTATGCATTGAAGCTTAAACAAATTTTAATTCGGAAATTATGAATTTAAACTCTCAATAATTTACACATATAAAATAGAAGCTTTTTACACTTTTCAATTGAAAATGTTCAATTAAGTGCAATTAAACTGCAAAACTTAATTTTTTACACTTTTATAAATTGAACAGTTCAAAGATTTCTGGTTAAAAAATATAAATCCACGCTATCGTTTTAAATGCTCTAAATTAAAACTAATCCTCTATTTCAATTCGCATTAATAAAAATGTTAAAAAATGAAACATGTTGTTGAAGTAACCCTTATGTGATGATCAACCGTACGTACAGTTTATAATGATAAATGACCATGGTAACCATGACAGAACAAAGTTTGTTGTTCGTCTCTGTCACGTCATGTTCTCTTGAATCTTATCTCCGTGTATTTTTTGACTTGTTTGCTACTAATAAATCGTGTCTTAATTAATCAGTTGTCTTATCAGAAATCTGTCTTCTAGATATACTCTATACATGTCCCTCTTCGAACTCAATAAAAACGTTCAAAACAAAATAAGTGCCTCTTCCTATTTAGAAAAACTTGAAAACACAACTTTCCTCCCTTCCAGTTCTATAGGAATCATAAAAATAACAATATGTCCCTCTTTCAATTCAGAAAAAATTGAAAATAAAAAATTCATCCCCTCCTATTCAATAAAAATATATTTGTTAAATTATCCTCTTCCCATTCAGAAAAAAATAAAAAAATCTTTCCTTAAACACAATAAAAATCTAGAAAATAAAAAAACTGCCTCTTCCAATTAAAAAAGAATTGTATCCGTTCCAACTCAATAAAAACCTTAAAAATATAAAATGTACTGCCAATTTAACAAAAATTAAAAACCAAAATTTCCTCATTTCAAGCTTGATAAAAATGTTAAAAATACAATACTTTCCGTTCTTCCACTGAATACAAATTGGGAAAAAAATTAAATACCAAAATTTATTCATTTATTTTAATTTTGGACGTTTCGAATTGATAATTTTCAATTATTATTTAACGTTACAATAAAAATTGTAACGTTGAAAGGTTAAATTTTCACATTGAAAATAATTTATATAGTTTCAATCAGACATTTCAATTTGGTTAATTGTTAAGGCTTTCGTATCAAAAAAGTTGAATTTTCAACGTTAAAATTGGTAAATTGTTTAATTTTGAACAGGTTTAGAATCGTAATGTAAAATAATTATTGTACCATTTTTAACACTTCAGTTTTCAAAATCATTAATTAATTTATATTTACAGTTGATCAACTTAAAACGTTTTTACAAACAATTTTAAATTTCAAACGTTTTTAATTTTTTACTCTTAAAGTCTTCAAAGCTGAATTTTTAAATTATTTCTATTAAAAATTTACGTTTAAAAATGAAGACATAAAATGGAAAAATTGTAAAGTAAAAGATTTTAGAATTAAGTGTTATAAACCGAATGATGTAGTAATTGAAACAGTTAACTGAACTCAACATTAAAAAAAAAGTTGAAATCGAACTTATTTTTAATTGAATTATATCATGTGATATGATATTTGTGATATTCCAAGTGATTTCATAGATTGTTCTTCTAAGAATTTGTAAAATTCCCTGTGAAAAATTAAATTCACTGCCATTTCTCGGTTTTTTCCGGTCTCAAAAAATTCCTGGTCATTTCCCGGTTTTTCGTCCAGCGGTCACCCCGTAAGTCAGGGTTCACCACTTTCAGCATGTGCTGACTGCCACGACAAGTGTATGACTGCCCCAAAGTTTTTCTGTAATTTTTTTCTTCGCTTTCCAGGAATCCTGAAAAGGGTTACGGTCGTTACGGTCACGGCTCGTTGCGGCTCATTGTTCACACCGAAGGGTCTGATTTTTTTCTACTTGCATTCACAATACATTTAATTTTTTCATTTCAAACTGTAATTTACCGTGAAGGATTAGGGACGAGTCGAAGGACAAGTTCGAAGAAAATTTATGAGGGCCTGTTTGACCTAGTTTCGCGACTGCCATTGGCAGTCGTTGCAGTCACTGACTGCCTTCTGGAGAGCCCTGCCGTAAGTGATAAGTTCACAAAGCTTCAGATGTAAATTATTGGGGAGATAAAATCCAGTAAATGGTAGTGTTATTTGACGAAAAATGTTGTTATAGGATCATCTCCTTCGGAACTTAGACACTGGAAAAGTATTTTATTGAAAATATTAATATGTTAAATATGCTCTGAATTTTAAGTTACTATGAAAATAATTTAAAAAACTTTATAAAAAATTGAGGAAGCTCATTTTTCTTTCAGGCTCAAGAGGGGTTCAGTTCAATATGTTAAACTCATTTTTCGTTAAAAGTTGGATTTTTTTAGTAGTAATTATAATTTTCCTAAAAGCTTGTACCATTAAGAAATTTCTTGTCCTTCTATAAAGTTACTTTCATAAATTAAAGAACATCATTATTTGATTTTATGTATAAAAATTATATCTTTCCTACACAGTTATATATATTTACAATAAGGACAGAGGAAAAGATTATTCATAATTAACTCGCGTAATTGTTGTATACTCATTATAGTGGTATAGAAAATATCCTTATTTGTTCTTATAAAATGGCTAGATCCCCTAAAAATTGTTCCTTTTCGTGTCAAAATGTCCCCCAAATATTGGCAGAATTAAAAAAATATATATTTAGGTATCTCTTAATCCCATTATTTGCAAAAAATTGCTTATGTTATTTTAGTTTCCGCTGTTAATGGATTTATTTGCTTTAGAATACAAAAGGATAAAATGCATATGTATCGAAATAAAAGAATCCATTAATAGTGGCAATTAAAAAAGCAATTTTGTGCAAAAATAGACTTGCGAGATCCCGAAAAATATATATTTCAATAATGCCAATTTTCAGGGGGCATTTTGACACCAAAAGGAACAATTTTTCGGGCAGCTATTTTGGGAGTAAAATAAAGCCTCTTTTGGACCACGCTTTATTTATTCCCATTTTTTACCACTTTTGATAAACTCAGGTAATTACAATTTAACCATCCACAGATATGCTTAACGAAAGGGTTTTTTAATTATTATGTAATACTTTGAAGGGATGTGGGATCAGAATTGCTCTAAAAAATACGATACTTAATACTTGAGTGGCTCCTTATTCAGGAAAATTATACCTTGAAAAAATCTATAGATACCTGGAAGAAACTGGGATTGTCAGGGATTTTTTTTACAGAATTTGAGTAGACGCCGTGAGATAATTCTAAAGATAATATTTTGTAATATTTGTATTGATATTGATAATACTGATAATTACTTTTACATTTTCCAACATAA
>CAKNYM010047604.1:30866-41336 GCA_932195095.1 Andricus curvator | reverse complement strand
ATCCTCACGGGCCTAGTTTCTACTACAAAATTTGTATCATTAGTTTCTATTTCAAAATTCGCATTATTGGATTCCGTTACACAATTGGCACGATTAGTTTCCATTACAAAATTCGCATTGTCAGTGTCTCGTTGCAACATAGGTATGGCATTTTGTGTGCTAACGTGCTGTGTAGTGGCTCTATTACCAAAACTACAATTATTATAGAAATTTCCGAAACAATGTTTTAATACGTCGATAGTTCCGTATATACATTTCGTTCTATATAATACATATAGTAGTACAAGGGCCATAGTTGCGTAACCTATGTACTGAAGCGAAGTCATAGCATTTTCGGTCCAAGTTTTAATTCTTTGCCGGCTTTGTATATCATCCTTATCGTTTAATTAGTGAAGTTCTTTATCTCTAAAATCATTAACGTAGTTTATTTTTATGTCATAACTCCTGGTGATATTTTTGCTTGAATTTGAAGGTAATCTGATATTTTCTGTCATTAATTTACATTTATCTCCGGTTATCAAGATAATTCCAATTAGTTTCTTATTATATATGTAATTTTCGCAAATAAAATCGATAGAGGTTCTTGCCACTAATATTATAATGTAACTGTTGCTTGTTTTAATGAAGCTTTCTTTACTGAGCACAAAAGTTGAAGTGACGCAATGTTTCTGCATATTTTTAATTAAGTCCGAGTCGCAGTTGTCTGTGGCGTAAAGTGAAAAGTCAGGTTGCTGTCTTTGACAAATCCTATATTCGTCAATCTATTTACATTTGTCTAATTCGTCTTTGTCAATCAGAGAAAAGCTACCTTGGTTAACTAGTAAGAACTCTTGGTCAGGGATAATGCTAACATATCCGGTATCTAACTTTTCAGGTATAGGGATTATTCTAAGGATTTTCATTTCCTCTTTGTTTATATCAGGGATCCTAATAATATACACAAGTTGATTCTTGATGATGGCATTTCTGATAGTAGAAGAGTCCATGATGTGCTGGATGTTTCTTCGCTGTTATCAATATAGTATCGCGTTTTATACGTGACTTCGAATTCTCAGAGTGTTTCTTTCAACATCTTAGGCTTTAAAATTTGTGGGTGTACAAAACCATGTTTTCCAAAATTTATGGCATTTATAGCTGTATCAAGATCTTCATTTAATTCGTCGATCAGAATTCCTATTATTATTAATTCGCTTTGAATGTATAGTGACCGAGTGTTATTGTTTGTTTTTTCTCTAATTTGATTCAGAAATTCACTTTCACGGGCTAAATTTTGATTTGTGTTTTCATAGTCTTGAGAAGAAGAATCAAGTAGTAGTTTAATCATTTTTGTCGGTTTCTTTATAGTCTGTGCCATAATTTTGTTCTCATTAAATATTTGGTCAAATTGTTTATTTATCAACTGCAGGTCACTATCGTCTAATGTTCCAAATAGTGCTTTTGTCGCACCTCCTACGAAATTAAACAGTCCGCGCTTGTAACGACGTTGTCCTAGAACATTCTGCAGTAATAGTTCTTTTGTTTGTAACCTTTTGAAGCGGGAAGTGAAAATTTTAATTTCAAAATCTTCGGGGCAGTGATTGCAGTTAACTCTGATCCATTCTAAGTTTCGCTGTATTGAGTTAACCCTATCTTCCGTGCCTTTGAGGTTGATATTAATTAGGAGGGTCTACTCTTCGTCGAACAGATAAGCTGATTCTATTTCTTCCTTATAAATGTTGCCTTTCAATTCTTTGATGTTTATTCGAGTGCTCAGAGCCACAAGCACCGTTGCAAAAGTAGAATCAAGGTGCCCATACTAGAAGTAAGGCATTAACTGGTTAGCGTGGATACGGCTTCTTATGTCATTTAGTAGAATTACATAATTATTATTGTCTAACTTTTCTGTGATTACAGCTGGCCGTACACAACTAGGGGAGAGTTTGTTTTGTTTTTGGTGATTTATGAGTTTAACCAATTCTCCTGGTCCGTATATAGGTTGAGGTAAAACAATTTTTGAGTCTTGAAGTCGCTTGCATTTTTCTTTTTGAATCTGCAATTTCTCTCAAGCTTTTCTCAAATAATTTTCGTGTCTGTTTTTCCACAAAGTGAGTTCAAACGGAGTGCAACCAGTACCTCCACGCTTCATAGTGTTGTGAGCAAGTGTTAGGATCTTTAGGTTCTTGTCCCATTCATTTGGGTTGTCTTCGATGCTCGTTTTTAACAAATTTTTAATTGTTGAATGTGACCTTTCAAGTGATCAATTGCTTTGGGGGTGGTAAGCAATTGTCTTGATGTGCTGTATTCTGAATAAGTTTTCGAAGTCCTGAATTAATTGTGAAACAAAGTTTTGTCCTTGGTCTGTTAGTATACTTCTGGGTGATCCGAACATATATATATATATATATATATATAAAGTGATCGAATAATCCTTCTATTATAGAAGCGGATTGTACATTTTTCAAAGGGATCAGCATTAGATATTGCGTTAAAATATCTTGGATACTCAAGATATATTCATGTCCTTCAGTGGTCGTAGGTAGGGGGCCGAAGATATCCATAGCTATCTTCTCATTTGGTTGAGTAGGAGCGTCTGGGATTATTGCTTCAGCTCGTCTCGTAATTCTGACGGTTTTCTGCAGTTGACATGCTGGACATTTTTTAACGTAATCAATGACTTCGTTTTCCATGTCTCTCCATTTCCCTAGTGTCCTTGCTCTTTCGATGGTTTTATTTTCACCATAATGCTGTGCCATAACGGATCCGTGAGATTTTTTGATGATGTCCATTTCTTCCTGTCTAGTTAATTCACTCTGTGGTGCGTAGGAATAACGGAAATAGATGTCGGGGTATTTAAAACACAAGAAGTTGAGCATTTCTTCTATTTGAATTTTTTCTATAGGTGTGATTGTCGGGTCATTGAAATGGAATCTAAAAATATTTAATTGCCTTCCTAACATTTCTTGCGTAACTTCCTCCAGGATGGTAAGCCATTTTTTCTCGTCATATTTTGGAAGTTGAACAGCGTTGATGTCTTTTATGTCTCTTTTTTGTATTTTCTACCACAGCTTTCCTCCTGCATTAGGTTTCCAAGTAGCTTTTGGTTTTGTTTTCTTTGTTTTCCATTTGAAGTATTCCTCCACTAATTCATTATCCCATTCGGGGATTGGTCCAATTTCAGGTAGTGGATTGATTGCTTCTTCTTCCAATGATGGTTCACGCATTCTTCGAGCGGGTAACTTAATTCTATTTTTTTCTCCTCTAGGCGGCGCTGCATCTAGGTCTCGTTCATCATGGTTATTTGTGGATTCGATTTCAGGTAATGCTTCTTCTGCCGTTTCAATTTCTTCATCTGAATCTTCTTTATTGTCTTCCGATGATTTTTCTAAGAGATCCGATTCTTGGATTGGAAAAAGTCTTGATAGACAATCTGCGGCCTCATTTTCCTTTCCTTTCACATACTCGACTATATATTTATACTATTCAAGCCTCAATCGCCATTTCAGGAGTTTTGAGGAAGGGTCCTTGACATTGTGGAGCCATTTCAATGCTTTATGGTCGATCTGAATTATAAATTTCCTTCCTAATAAATATTGCCGCAGTCTTTTTGTAGCCCATACTATGGCTAATAACTCCTTTTCGGATGTCGTATAATTTTGCTCAGTTCTATTAAGTGTTCTGGATATAAAACAGCAAAGGTGACCTTTTTGGCTGAGCACTGCCTCAATGCCAACATTTGATGCATCTGTTGTCAAGGTGAAAGTGTCGTTGAAGTTAGGGGATTGAAGCACGAGTGCTGAACATAATGATTCTTTAAGAATGTCAAAGGCTTTCTGACCATTTGATGTCCAATCAAAAATAATGTTTTTCTGGATTAAGTTTGTAAGTGGTTTGGCAAGAGTAGAGAAATTTTTTATAAATCTCCTATATTATCCTGCAAGACCTAAAAACGATTGTACTTCTTTAATGTTATTGGTTTTTCTGAAATTTTTAACGGCTTCAATTTTCGCGGGATTAGATTTTACACCGTCTTTAGTAATTAGGTGTTCTAAGTACTCAAGTTCTGATCTCAAATACTCACACTTGTCTGGTTCTAACCTCAATCCTAATTCTTTTATTCTTTGAAAAATGTCAATAAGGTTTTTATATTGTACTTCTATGGTGTCTCAAAAGACGACTATATCGCCTATATAGACGAAGCATTGTTTCCCTACGAGTCCTCGAAATGCACTGTCGATCATGCGTTGCAATGTGGCCGGTGCATTTTTTAGTCGAAATGGCATTGTGTTGAATTTAAAGTGACCTTGGGCTGTCGAGAAGGCTGTATATTTTTTGGATTCTTCAGCCATCGGTATTTGGTGAAAACCTGAACTAAGGTCGAAGGCTGAGAAAAATTTCGATTTTCCTAGGTGATCCAGAATGTCATCGATGACGGGTAATGGATATGCATCCTGATCAGTCTCTTCGTTTATCTTGCGATAATCGACTACCATTCTTAATTTATCTTTTTTCTTAGGGAACACCCAAATTGGTGAGTTAAAAGGTGAATTTGAGTTTCTTATTATCCGTTGCTCCAAAAGATTCTGTACGTGCTCTTTGACAAAGTTTCTGATGTTAACTGTTTTTCCTGATTTTAATGTTATCGCGTGTTCAGTGAGGGTTGTGCATGGTAAGGGGTCTCCTTCTAATGTAAAAACGGTGTTGTGTTTGCTAACAATTTTCCAAATAGATTCTCAGATGGAGTCATCGACATGATCTAGGCTTGTATTTTCTTTTAATTTTCTAATTCTATCGGGGTTGAAAGGTACTCCTTCCCCATTTTTAGACTGAATTACGTCGCGCGATTTAATGTTAGCGACAATGTCAAAATATATTTTCTCTGTTAGTCTTACCGGTTCATTTTTATAATTAAAGTAAGGTAGTTTGATTTGGTTATTTTTGCATCTGTAGAGTCCATCCGGGATATTTTCTTGGTTTTCTATCCACACCTCTTTATCTGTTTCTTCTGTCGGGATATAGCAGATTCTCATAACGTTCCTTTCAATAAAATATCCGTCGTCCTATAAAAACATCTTTTTACCATCTAAATATAACCATTTATCTGTTAAACAGTACTTGTTATATTTTTTAAAAAAAGGCAGTCAAATTATTCCTTCTTCAGGTAGAGGGAAGTTGTCAGGAACAATGTGGAATAAATGTCTTTTCCCTAAATATTCAATGTGTGTTGCTTGGTGGCTTTGATGCTTATCATTGCCCATGCTGAAATTTTTTGTCATTCTAAATGGTTTGCATTCGATTGGGACATAGTCTTCCTTTATGAGATTGATGGATGAGCCGGAGTCCACTAATAGCCTGTATTCTCGTCCGTTTCGCTTTCCGGCGACTGATTGTAATCGTCCATGAACGTTAGAGACTCTGCTTGTTCTAAATTTGTTTCCATTTGTTGCATTTCCTCCATCAGGAATTCCTGATTGTTTAAAAATTCCTCGTGTTCCTCGCTGGTGCATTATACTTGAGGTGGCCTTGTTGCGTTCATACCCTGCCGAACATGTTGGGTTTTTGTATAGCATTGATTTGCTAAGTGTCCTAGGATGCCACATTTATGACGTTTCATTTTCGTTCTGTCACTCAAAGGGAAATTTTGATGAGGAACGTGGGGTGTTGTATTGGCTTGAGCTCTAGGTTGTGGTGCTGGTCTAAATTGTTGTTTTGGTTGGTAATTTAATTTTGGTAAGGGTTGGGACGCTTTATACATTCGGCTTTTGTTTTTTTCTTTGAACCAAACTTCAGCTTCTAGGGCTTTCTACAAAGCTTCAGTTATTGTTCTAGGCTTCATGGGCCGGACTTGTCTAGAAATTGCATCCCTCAGATTCATCACATATTTTTTAACGGCTAATTTTTCCTCCATCTCGAGTGCTATTTCCCGCCTGGTGCTTGAGCCGTATTCGGCCTGAAGGGAGTAGGTTAGCTCGTTGTAGGTACCTCGAAATTTTTGACTGCATGTCTGTATGCTTTCAGGGCTTTGCTTGACATTTTCTAATTTAGCCCTGCATAATTCAACTGAGGTGGTTATTCCTAAATTAGAACGCAGTGCATTGTATAAATTCTCGTAATTATCGATAAAGATATGTCTGATCGATCGTTTAGCGTTGCCAGTAATTTTTTCTGTCAATATGTAGTCGGGTAATAAATAGGAATTTCTGCAACGCAGTCTTGCTCGTTCTACGCTCTTTATAAAATCGTGAGTCCCCACGTCGTCGCTACCGTTAAGAGTTTCGACGGCTCGTATTATGTCAAGAGGTGCAGTTATCCGCTCTCCCGTTGGATGCTGCTTCAGCAGTTTCTCTTCGTCGAACGATTCATCGCCTCGTCCGTTCTCATGGTGTCGCGTGGAGCTCGCTGTCTTGTCATCCGTTGCTAACGCATTTGTCGTTCGAGCTAACGCTGTTATCTCATTTCTTCACATACTGTTTTCTTAATTAAGAATTCGCAGATTATTTTTAATCATCTCTTGTCCTATTACCAATTGATTTAATTTTTGCAGGATTGGTTGCAATGGATCTATTTCCTTATTGTTGAGGCTTTCCATGGAATTTCGTGGAGATGGATTTAGGGAATTGATTGGTGAAGCCATAGCAGTTAGGAAAGGATTATTGATTAAAAAGATAAGCTCGTCTGAGTCAGTTTCGTCAGTTGTTGACGCGATTTCCTGATGTTTTTCCCTATATTTGAAAAACGCCAGTTTAAAAATAATCATTTTCGTAGATTTAGACCCTCACTTGCGCAATCGTGCTAATATAACTATCTCAACAATGCTCAACCAAAATTGTCATAACAATTAGTCCCCAAGAACGACGGTTAATGAGACTTATTCTGTGAGAGTAGTTTTTACATGAATAACATCTTACATCTAAGTTGCTTACTTTTATTGTCGCTGCTGCTCGACAGGATGATGTCCGTGGATGTAGCACTGCAAGATGATGTCCGCGGATGTAGCTCTGCGTGGTCCGATGATCACTGGTTGGCAGAAGTGGCTTCTTTTTCTGAGGTTTACCGCTGGATTGCGTACTCTAGGCTTTTACCGTCTCGATCGACGTTCCCAAATTTTTAATTGCAGGTTTTCTTGTTGCTTCTGGTTTACGCAGAATAGAGTTGACTTAGTGTTAGTTCAACTGCTAATTTTACCGAAAGAACTTACTAACCATTTATCGAATTGACATCCGTAGATGCGATCCGGAGTTCGTACTTTCACTTTTTTCGGATTCCCGGTTCGTCCAAGATAGGGCAGTTTGATTTTTTTTTAACTTCCGTAGAAACTTGATCATTTGCCGCTATCCTGGCTGGATCGCCAGAAAATGTAACGGGTCCGAATAAAAAGTTCAATTTTACATTTTACGGAAAAAATCAATGAAAGCTTTACATCGAAACTTACTCATAATTCACTCTTTTAGAAAAGCATAACTTAAAAGTAGCAGCACAAAACTGGGTAACCACGACTTTGATCAAAAATGGGTTTATTGCATAAAAAATGCAAAAAAAATCAATTACGTATTGTGGTAAAAGGATTGTTTTGAAATATAATTTCATTATTATTCACAATTTTTAATAAGATTTTAGTTTAAAGATATTTCTTCAAATTATTATAACTTAATCACAAACGAAATCATATATATTTTCTTATTTTTTAGGATTTTTAGCAAAAAAATGTCTGTCATACTGTGATATCACGATCTTCAACTTTGATTTTATCGGAAAAAAATTATTTTTTTGGAGAAAACTTTTCTGTTATTATCATTCAGCATATACCCATATCTCGAGAATAAGTTTCTATTTTTGTAATTGAACAAATTGAAACAAATTGAAAATTTCATTTTGAATGGCTATCCAAAGCCGATTTCGAATACACGTGAAATTTTAATCTCCAAATTCTCGGTCGTTTTTCTCGGAATTAGCTAAGTATTTGACATTAAACTTCATTTACCCGTATGCACAAGGTTCATATCTCGGGAGCATTTTCTCCCTTTTTTCAACTGAAACATTACATTTTTTATTGCAATCTGCAGTCGATTCTGCTCCAACTTTATGTTAGTGTTACTGTAATCTTGTCAACTTCAGCATCCAATTCATCGGACATGGATAACTTTCTGTAATAAGGCTGTTTTGACCTTAATTAACCAATCTTTCAGCTCGGAATTGGATACTTGCTTTATCTTTTAATGATGATTTCGATTTTAAAGGATCTTTTTCTGTTGTTTCAAAAAATTCCCATGATGTTGGTTATTTAGTTCTGTACTGCCACCCTTCTATTAAAATAAAAAATTGTATTTTCATATGAAGCCACCTTCACATATTCCGTCTTTGTAATTTTGAAAGTTTTTCCAATTTTTTTGAGAAAAATTCGATTTTGTTTAAATGACACGTAGGAATTGTAGACGTTTCAAAGCTTGAAAATTTAAAAGGTAATGTGCTTGAAGTTTTTAACGTTTAAATAAACATTTCTTATTATTTGTTTTATAATCTAGAAACAGTGCAAAAATATAATGGTTCATTACATTGAAAATAATTCAATCATAAAAGAAACTTATAATGCATATTTTTATCTGCAGTTGAAAGATATTTCTAGATATAATAGAATTGGGAAAATATATTTCGTTCATTTGAAGGTTCAGAACTTTAAATTACAAGAAAAGGTTCATTGGTACTCAGGTAGTTGAAACTTGTCGCTGTTCCCCTTCTACTGTTGTTCCGTAGGAAACCACCATCTTGCTGTCAAGTCTCAAAATCCCGAGACGATCCGAGCGATATATCCGTCGTCGAATAATTGAAGTTGTCAATTGTTTACAGCGTTCTTATCCAACTTCAGATAAAGAATATGAGATTTACTGTGAGATTCTTTTCAAAACAGGCTTTAACAATTACCCATGATCCCTGCCATAATGATAGCCAATTTGAAATGATAAGCTACCATTCCATTGAAGTCTTTCACATTAACTGCAGACCGTAATTGGGACAAATTTTCATAATTTTCTTGAGTGCATTGTAACAATCCAATTATAAACAACTTTTGTCACGCTAGGATCTTCAAACTTTTTTGCTGATACCCCTTCTTCGTGTCTTGGACGAGCAGGCCCAGCATTGTCACTTTCTTCTGTTGATTTCACAGAAAGACAAAACTTTAAGAAGTTTCTGCCTCCACCAATGCCAAATTTCAGTTGTACTTCAACTACTTTCCATTCAGTTTAACGTGATTTATTAAGACAGCTAAATCAGTGCAATAATAATTTTTAAAAGTAACTTTTGTTTAAATTACCTTCAACAATTTTCTTGTTCTTGACAACTACTCGAAATACGGAAGCAATTCCTAGAGTTAATATTTGACTTAGATGAAAGCTTGTCTGTATTTTTGGAAAATCTGAAGCTACTCTTCCTTTCTTGGGTGGCTTCTTCAACCGATTGTATTAAATTCTGAAAACGCTTTCCTGAATTAAATTTATGAAATTTTGCTTTTCCCGACAATACTGAAGCAAGTCGTACATCGTTTCTCGTAATTTAATTAAGATGTTCCAGGGTTTTTTAGATAGTGTCGATTTGCCCAGAATAACAATGTTCAAAATTCAATTTTTAAAACGTTTGAATATATCATGGAAGGATTCTTCAATTAGTTTCGAAATAATGTATAATATATTTTACATTTTAGAAATATTTATAGTTCGGTTCGAAATGTCAGTAAACACTTTTCTCTTGGGCTTAAAGATTTCATCTTTCACAGGAATGTTACTTAAATCGTATAAAGACATTGGCAATCTCACATAGCCGACAATTACATTTTTCACCTACCCTGTTGTTAATGATGCAATCGCTGAACTGAGAATAGTTTGGTAGTTGTAAACTATTGACACTGATACTTTTAAATTAAAATAACCTTGTTCTACAAGCACTACAGATAGCAATAGGTAACCGTTCGTCTGTAAAATCGTATAACTAAATAATTTTTCCTTGATAGATATTATGTTCCTCAGATACTTTAAAGGTGTCTTTGTCGTTTTCCGAAGATATAACAGGCACACTTTTTGCGCGATTTTCTTTATGAGACTTTGCATCATGTGGCAGTTTGCCAAAAAAAAATATCACTCTGCGCATCAAATAATGACAGATATTTTCAAAGTGTCAAAAGAGCATATTATTATTATAGATTAGCAGTTCGAACTCGAAAGTTCATTGCCTCATCTACCCGAGACCGCCACACATCTCTATCTTGTGCATTCTCCATCCAGTTTAAGTAATCATGTCCTAGTTCTTTTAGATCATCCCTTACATTTTTCTCCCATCTGTTTCTCGGTCTGCCTAGGGGTCTCTTGCCAGTCGGTCTCCCTCTTAAAACTTGCGCCACTGTTCTTTCATTGCCCATTCTTGCTACATGCCCCGCCCATCTTAATTTACGCGCTTTCATTACTCTATTAATATTTGCTGACCCGTAGAGAGCGTGCAGCTCAT
>CAKNYM010047604.1:365-30856 GCA_932195095.1 Andricus curvator | reverse complement strand
GTCTTGATTACTTTGTCCGGACCTGACGACGGTCATATATTTTGTCTTCGATTCGCTAACTTCCAAGCCAATCTCTTTGGCTTTTGCGATCAAGATTTCTGCATTTTTAGCTACCGTTTCTTTATCATCCCCTAGTACGTCGAGATCATCCGCATATCCAAGAATTTGTATTACCCCATTGAGGGTAGCACCGGTCGGATTCGCCTGCACTTGCCTAACCACGTATTCTAAAACTAAGTTAAAAAGGACGCACGAAAGTGCATCGCCCTGTTTCAGGCCATCGCGGATCGAAAACTCTTCAGATAAACTACCGTTTACGCGTATTCTACCCTTACTGCCGCTTAAGCAAATTTCGATAAGTCTAACCAATTTTCTTGGCACACCCAAGAACTCTAGGATCCAGTACATTCGCGCGCGTATAATAGAGTCGTAAGCTTTTTTAAAATCGATAAATAGCTGATGTACTGCTTCTTTAAATTCCCATTTCTTTTCTAACAGTTGTCTAAAAACAAAAAATAAAAAAAGACTATTCAAATTCGATTAAAACAGTTTTGTAAGAATATCCCAATTTAAAATATAAAAAACCTCCACAGAACTGTAAGTAATAATTTCACATAAATATTCAGACAGACTTTTTTACATCATTTTTAATGTACAATAACCGAGGGGTACATAAATCTTCCAATCAGTGCACAAACGTTATGGCAATCACTTTGCAATCACTTGAAATCACCGTGAAATAACTTGCAATCCTTAACAATCACTCGAAATTACCTACAATCACTCGCAGTCACTTACAATCACCTGCAATGACTCTGCAATCACCTGAATTTATCCTGCAAACACGTAAAATCAAGTGCAATAACTCTGCAATCACCTGAAATCACCCTGCAATTACGTGCAATCAAGTGAAATCATCTTTCAATCACATAAATTTTTTTACAAAAAGAAAGGAATTTCTCTTTTAAATTTTTTCTTAACAAAATCGATTTAGTACGTTCATACCTTATATGCTATGCGTGTATATTGTGAAGTGCCCGAATTTAATGCAAGGAATTGCAAAAAATTAGAAAAGTAAAGTATCGCCTTATGCAATTGGTATTATTGCTTGGCCCTCGGCGTGCAGACATCTTGGCAGTTGTCGCACAGTGGGCCAGGAATCATAAAAAGTGACCAAAATTCGATTTTACGTCGAATTTGTCTAAAACTCGGTATACAAGTGTTTTTGGGTTTGTTAATTTTGAATTTGATGTAAAAAATTACAAATTCAAAATGGTGGATCCAATATGGCGGTAAAAATTGCAACATTTTTACATATTTATCTGAAACTTGACATAAGAGGGTTTTTGGGGTCACTTATTTCGAATTTAACGTCAAAAATTACAAACTCAAAATGGCAGATCCAATATGGCGGAATAAATTGCAAAATTTTCATATATTTGTCTGAAACTTGACATAAGGGTATTTTTTCGGTTGTTGATTTCGAATTTAACATCTAAAATTACAATTTTAAAGTAGCGGAACCAATATGGCACTCATATTATCACAATTTTGATCTTATTTGTATAATACTTGGTAGAAGGGGGTTTCTGGGGTCGCTAATTTCGAGTATAATATCAAAATAGCAAAACGGATAATGGTGGATCCAATATGGCGGCAGCGAAAAAAAATTTTTTTCGGAATTACATAAAACTACTGCAATACTTCTGTCGCTGGTAAACACTCAGAGAAATATCCTTTTGTGACAAGAGGATATTTCTTGGCGTAAGTGAAATTTTCTCTTAAATTTAAGGATAAGAGGATTTTTATTTGTCACAACAGGAATCCTTTCGCAGCTAACTTTATCTAATCTTGCAGCCAAATAATTCTGTTTGTGTACAAAATATATTAAGGTTGTTCAAAACAAAACAGGCAAGAGGACGATGCTTTTGTTTTAAGACAACATGTTTTCCCCCGACAAACAATTAATAATGGTAAAATTCACAAAACGAAAGATTCTCGAGAATATTCCCTCAACATTTTGTAGTCCGCAGCCTTTAAAAACTCCTTGTATAAAGTTTCATAAAATTACAAAAAAGTTTCTTCATTACAGCCCCTAATACTACAAAACGTTCCACGGAAAACTTCGGCACATTCCAGGAACGTTCCCGGAACGTGAAAAAGTACGCTGCTTGGCAACGTTCCAGGAACGTTCCACTGGGACCTGAGTGGAACCTTCCAACGAGTGGTCGACCAATCCGATACTCCTGCTACACTAACGAAATATTCCAATTTATTCTGTCAATATTCCCAGATATTCTTGATATTCTTGATATTCCCAAATATTCCCACATATTCCGAAGTAGAATTAGAATGTATTCATTGTTGGTACATTCACTATGTTTACATCTGTTCCATAGCCTTCTCCTCTCCTTCTTAATACAATGAAAATATTTTTTATCATTTTAACATATAACTTTACATAACTTTCTGCCAAAATATAGTTTGTATTGCGCTTAAGGTACAAAAACAATCTTATTTAATTTCATTAAAGATCTATGTTTTGCAATTTTTGTTCGCTCACTATCACACTTTTGCGTCCTTATTTGCTTCAATTAGTGTCTCCTCTATTTCTCGTAGCTTGCCACACATACTTTTTTCTGCATTGCCATTCAGATGTTCAATCAGTTTGTTTCACCACTGATCACAGCCTTTTCCTTCTCGCGAAACTCTCCACCATTCCTTAGACTCGGGGCTCAATTTATCCATTACTTTCTCGCAGCTGATCACGTGTCCTATTCGTTCCAGGTCGTTTCCACAACTCCTGAATTTTTGGTTGATATAGCCTTTCTTTCCTTCTTTCGTTACATTTCCGTATCTCCATCTAGCCCACGTCTCTTTCTGCCATCCTTGTAGATCTTTTCTTTGCCAGTAGCTTCTTATGATGATGTTGTCCCTAATTAGTTTATAGTAGGACATCTTGATTCTCTTTGGATTTGACTATGTTTTCCAGACTTCTCTCTATTTCTTCTATCGGTCTTCTCTTCCATATTTTTTCTACTAGCTCGCCGTTACCAACTCTTTTCAAGGCTTCCATCATCTCTTTTCCCCATTTCGTAGGCAGTCTGTTCGTCATTCCTCTCACTTATTTCAACAGACATCTTTTGGGCCAACTGTCATCTTCCATTTTCAACAATTTAATCAGGAACTCTCCAGCTCTTTTCATTGCCTCCACCTCTATGCTTCTTTTTCCTGCTTCTAATTTCCATAAATAGTCTGGAGTGTTCCGCGATACGCTGATACTTGCTTTAACGTATCTATTTTGTACTTTTTCGATAAGTCCTCTCCTGCTCCAACCCCAAAGCTCCACTCCGTACATCGCCGCAACCTTCACCGTCGTCTCCATCAAAAAAAGGCTCATCTTCAGATCTGTTACTTCTGCTCTCTTTGTCCCCCCCCCCAAACCTTGTTTACCAGTTGTTGCGTCTTACCAGCGCACTTTCTCGTGTGTGTGTTATACTGGTTTTTTGTTGTGAACCAGAAACTCAAGTATTTGAACTCATTTACTATTTCTATCGTTTCTTCTTTATAGATCCACTTTTCCTGTCTCTTCCGCCCTCCATTATTGAATATCAGAATTTTTGGCTTGCCTACATTCACTTCCATCAAATTTTCAGTTGACCATTTCTCCAGGGTTTTCAACATTTTATCCAATTCCTCTCCACATTCAGCTATAAGTACGGTGTCGTCAGCGTAGAGCAGTGCGAAAATTCTAAGACCTGTACTTCCGCCGAACCCTGAGCCTCCGTCTCTCCTTTTTCTCAGGCTTTCTTCCAAATCGTTGATGTATATATTGAAGAGAAGTGGACTAAGCGGGCATCCCTGTTGTACTCCACTGGTTTGTTTTGAACCTACCCGACATTTCTTCTCCCGCTATTACTTGGTTCCAAGTATTCTTGTATAGTTCCTTTACCATCTCTAAATACTTGCCTCTGATGCCCATCTCTTCCATTTTTGTCCATAGTCTTTCCTCATTCACTGCGTCAAATGCCTTCTTAAAATCGATGAAAGCCGTGTACAGTCTTCCTCCTTTCTGATTGAGCCTAGTTCCTATTATCGTGTTTAAAATGAATATTTGCTCCATAGTACCCTTCTTGCTTCTGAATCCAGCCTGCGCCTCCGTCAGTTTCTTTTCTTTCTCTAGTTATTCTCCTAACCACTTCGCCATCACTGAAGCTAAAACTTTGTATCCAATATCCAACAGTGATATGCCTCGGTAGTTGCCTATATCGTTCTCGTGTATAGATGATGAGGCCATCATCACTCTTGTGTATAGGAAATATTATTGCAGTCGCCCATTCTTCTATTATTTTTCCTTTTTCGCATATTTCCTTGATCAGCTCAATTAGTTCCTTGCGACCACATTCGGGTAAGTTTTTCGAAAATTCTGTGGCAATACCGTCCTCTCATGCAGCCTTCCCTGATTTTATATTCCTTATTGCCAAATCTATCTCTTCTACTTTCAATGGATCGTTTAGCCCATCATTACTCTCTTCTTCTTGGATTTCATCTGCTGTCATACTCCTATCTTTCTCTTTTACCGTTTCTGCTTCTGAAACCCTCATCGCCCTGAACCCTCCCTGAACCAGCTCATCGCCTTCCACCATTCTGTAATGTTTTTACTTTCCGCCACTTCTCTTCGTTTTTCTTCTAACCATTCTTTTATTAATTCGTCTGTTAGCTCTTACAGCTTCTTCCTACATTTTAGATACTCTATTTTGCTGCTTCCTTTCGCCACTACTCCATGTATAGATTCGCCTTCCTCTCTTTCCATCTCAGCTTTTTCTGCTTTCTGCTTTTATTTTTCCTATTTCGCTCTTCAACAGTCGTTCCCTATTCCAATCTGTAAAAAACTGGCAAGTGATCAGATCCTTCTTGCGCTGTGACTCTCAGTCCTTTGAACCATGTTGGTACTTACATTTCCTCGATCTTTACTGGGATTACATCTAAGATGCTTCCTAGCCCCTGATCGTGTCCTATGCTGGTGATCTTTCCATCTTCATCGCCTTCACTCCTGCCATTCATCGCAATCAGCGATCTTACCTCGCACCATCTGAGCAATATTTTCCCCTCTGGCCTCAAGTCTTTATCTTCCGATTTCCTGATGGGTATCTTACCATCATCTTCAAGGCCACAATGCGCAATCCCCTGCTCTTCGCCAATCCTCGCGTTAAGATCTCCAGCCACTATTATCCTTGCTTCATTCCCTTCCAGTTCATACATTTTGTCACTTAGTTTAGCCAAAAATTTATTGAAATTATTAGCCCGATTGTTGTACTCGGTGAGAATGATGCAACGGATTTCACTATTTTTCTTCTTAAGTTCAATTTTGAGCCCGTACTCCCATTGCTCAATTTCACACTGTACGTCCAAGGACTTTTTCACTCCCACTATTTGCCCGCCTGCTCCTCTCCCTCTTTTAGCGTTCTTATCTCTTGTTGCTGTCTTTCCGTGCCAAGTATATTTTTTATCTAACGAGGATAACACTTTTTTCATATTCTTCTCTTCCACAAAGGTCTCTTGAATTACAACCACATCTACGCTTCTCAATAATTTCCAGTTCTTTCCCACATTTTTCATCCCTTGAGCGTTCCATTGAAAAACTACCAACTCATCAATAGACTCCCCTTCCTTACCCTTCTTTACGAAAAAGACTCTGCTCCCTCTCGTCTCGATCCTCCTTCAGCCTGAGTTCACCTTCTAATTCATCTGAAATTAGACAGGTATCGTCAATATAAATTCTTTGATAGCCCGTTGCTACAATCTTACCTCTTTGCTTCCATGCCTCTGCCTCTCTTTCAATCCACAGTTGCACCCCTTTTTGTCTATCGGTTAGGTCATCCGATATCCATACGCCCCATCCAACTCGTTGAAATGATATTTTCAATTTCATCAATTCCAATTTCTTGGCCCATTCCTCTATTTTAAATTTCCATTCATCGCCTATCCTTTTGATTTTCACCACTCTGATTTTGACTTGCATCGTGTGGAGCACCCAATCTTCAAATTCTTCTTTCTTCTCTCTTTTTAATAGCGTCAGCCCACTTACATGGATGTTCTTCTTCCTTGCTCTTCTCTCCTCTTTCTCAGCTCTCAATTCCTCCTGGCTCAGTTTTCTGGGGGGAATGTTGCACGACTCTTTGACCTTGCCTAATTCCTCATTCGCTAGTCTCTGTAAATTTTCCAGTTGATTTGTGGCTTCTTTGTCAGTAACTTGCCCTCCGAAATTGTTTTGTGGTGACACCCTTCCTTCCTGATTCTCACTGTTTACACTTTTTTCGGCCTCCTAGGTCTGCTTGCGAGGATAACTCCCATCTCTTTCGTTTTTTATATCTGTTATTATTCTTTCAAATCTTGCCCTCTGTTTCACCAATTCCTCCTCTAGCCTTGCTATTTTTATATTATGTGTCTTGATATCTACAAGGAAGCATTCCTTGGAATCCTCATGCTTCCTTTGAATTTTCGTCAACTCTTCCTTCAGCGTGCCACATTTTTCACAGGGTTCTTTCTTTGAGTGCACTTTTTTCACTTCACTCCTTATCAGTGTTTCCAGCGCTACCATGCTACACTCCCATTTTTCTTCAAATTTGAGTTCCCCTTCTTTCCTTATCTTCTTGCCATGAGTTTTCTCCTTCATCTTCTTCACTATCACTTGATTCCACTTTTTTGTCTTGGTGTGTTTCCGGGCTGTCAATTTCTTCTTCTCTGTCTTCTACCTCAGTCAAGTCTACCGTCACTTTTGTTTTCGACTTTACTGGTGTTCTTGTCAAGTTACTTTTTGATAAGAACGCTTTATCCTCCTCATCTAACCTTTCATGATTTTCTTGTTCATTCTCGTTCATTAAACTAGCCTCAGCTTCATCCTTATATTCATTTGGCATTTTCTTTTTCCAGTATTCCTCTAATTTTTTATCCTCCCTCTTGCTTTGAACTGAAACATACTTTATCTTCTTTTTACCTGGCGGCCTGCCTCTTGGTCTCCTTTCGTCTCCCCCTTTTTCGTTTTTATCATCTTTTTTAAATTCCCCGATCTCAATTTGAACGCCCCCCGCCATTGACGCCCCTTGCAACTCTACACTGTCGATGTCTTCCGCCTTCTCACTCATTCCACTCATTTTATTCCTAACCTCACCTCACTATCACCCTTTCTCTCGTTATTCACACTTCCCTCGTTTCGCCAAATCCGTTGATTATTATCACTTAATGACCGCACAATTCTCCTTTTCGGTTTTCGCCTATTCTACACCTTCCACTTCATAAACTTTCCTAGAAAACTCAACAAACTCAGGGCGCAGCTATCCGACACGTCCGCATAGTCCGCCAAGCAAACCTAACCCATATTCCGAAATATTTCTAAATATTCACAAATATTCTGAAATATCATATTCGCCAATTCACCGATTCCTTCCCATCCGTTCACCGATTGTATTTGTATAGCTTTTTATCTGGCCCCTTCGCCCAGCCATTCCAAACTTGGCATGTAGAGCTACTGCGCTTGCATGGCTCAGCTGCCTTCATTGGCTGCTGTTGGTGCGCAATTTAAACCGCGTATAATTAATAATTATTGAAATTAAAATAAATGAATATTGTGAATCCGTAAATACTTGAATTTTCAACCACAAAGATTTATTTTCTACTAAAAAGATGAATTTACAAAAAAATCCCATACATTTTCAACTAAATAGTTTGAAAAATGGATATGATGTTAGTCCAAATTTTATTTGAATAATTTTTAGTTTATATTTGTTTCGTTTCTAAAAATTTGTAACTAAATAATTGAATTTTTATACTAACAAGATCAATTTTAACCAAAAATATAATAGTTAAATTTTCATTTAAAAGAATTCTTTTTGAAGAAAACAAAACAAATTTTCTATAAAACAGTAACTCAACTTTCAACCAAGGAGTTGAATTATCAACCTAAAAAGATGAATTTTCAAAGAAACATGTAATAGTTGATGTTTCATAAAAAAGTTTTAATTTGAAATAAACAGCAGTTGGATTTTACCAACAAAAACGAATTTTCAACAAAATACTTGCATGCTTAAATAAAATAGATAATTTTTCAACCCAACAGTTGCATTTTTAATACAAACAATTGATTTTCTATCAAAAAATACAAAATTTCAACAAAATACATACATTTTCAACCAAATAGTTAAGTTTTCTACCACATTGTTGAATTTTCAAGCAAAAATGGCGAATTTTCTACAAAACAGTTGAATTTTCAACAAAAAAGTTAATTTTCAACAAATGAGTTGAGTTTCTAACAAAATAGTTGAATTTTCAATTACAAAAATTAATTTCCAACCAAAAAAATGATTTTCTATCAAAAAGAAGAATTCTCAACAAAATAAATAAATTATTAACCAAATAGCTCAATTTTCTACCGAATTGTTGAATTTCTAAGACAAAAATAAGAATTTTCTAAAAAACAATTGAATTTTTATCAAAAAAGTTAATTTTCAACCAAAACAGTTTAATTGTTAACCAGGTAGTTGTATTTTTAACCAAAAAAGGTGAACTTTTTACAAAAATAAATGAATTTTTAAACCAAAAAGATGAAATTTCAACAACATAGTGGAATTTTCAACAAAAACAAATTTGTAAGTCAAAGAAAAAAAAAAGTTGCAATCAAATTGATACATTTTCAAACCAAAAAGACGAATTTCCAACAAAACTAGAGCCTTATACGCGCGCTCTTCGCGCGTCCAATTTATTTATATGTAATTATTTTATTTGGCAATAAAGTTCAATAAAATACCGTGAAATTAATTTTTACTTCACTTTGGAAAAAACCTCTGAAATGTCCGCGCGTATAAGTTTTCATAGAAATGCATAGTAAATAATCTCGACTCGAGAAGAGTCCAGATGTCAAGCCATTCCGATAGCGCATATCACTCGGATGGATGACCATCTGCGACGTATACGACCGGGTTGTGTATTCGCTGCGTTTTAACTAATGTCGAGCGGGAGGTTTTACGGGAGGGCTTCTTCGAAAAATTTCCAAACTCCTAATTTGCTCATAAAAATAGTTTAAATAATAAATAAATCTTGGAAATTTGGGAAGCATAATAGAAAGAAGTCATCGGAAAGATATTCTTAGTTAATTCTGTAAAAAATTCACCCTATTCGTTGAAAAATAACCAAATTCTGATTTTTTTATGAAAGTTGTTGAAATAATTAATAATTCTTGTAAATTTACAAAACAACATAGAAAAGAGTCATCGGCAAGACAATCCTAGTTAACTCCGTAAACAAATTGTGTCCATTCATTGAAAAAAACCCAAACTCTGAATAAGTATATGAAAAATATTTAAATAATTAATAATTGAGGAGTTTACTTTCAAAAGGGCATACATACAATTTTGGTTTTTCTTTGGAAATCGAGAAAAACGTTTTACAGAATTTATCAAAAGAATTGGTTTTTCTGGGTTACTACATTATTTTGGTCCTAGACCACGTACCAAATTACTAGAAGTTTTGATTCTCATTATCTCATTATCCAGAGACTGGATGCATGCTTTTTTGGTGGCAAAGCAAATGTTTAGCTCACTTTTAATATGGGATAGAAAGCTTTTTTGGAGGAAACTGATACACAGGTTGATAGGGCTCATTCTAAAGATACGATCAACGCAAAAAAACAAAAAAATTTCAAAAGTTGATATATGCCCTCTGGAAAGTAAACTCCTCAATTATTTTAAATGTGCAAAGTAATGTAGGGAAGTCTTCTGGGAAAAACATACTTTCTTGCTTTCGTAAACAAATTTAGCCTATTCCTTTGAAAATAGCAAAATTCTGAATACCTTTATGAAAATTGTTTACATGATTAATAATTATTATAAATTTTCAAAGTTTCTAATTGATCCTATTAGTTTAAAAACAGCTAAACTCTTTATTTTTTTATAAAAATTATTTAAATAATTAATAATATTTGAGAATTTACAAAGTTTCACAGAAAAAAGTCATCCGAAAAACATTCTTAGTTAATTCTGTAAAAAAATGTAGCCGATTCGTTAGTTTACTCCGTAAACAAATTGTGCCTATTCCTTGACAAACATCCAAACTCTGAATATGTTTATGAATATTGTTAAAATAATTAATAAATATTATATATTTGTAAAATATCGTAGAAATCTTGATTCATTAAACTAATTGATCCTATTCGTTGAAAAATGGCCAAGTTCTTAATTTCTTTATAAAACTTGTTTAATTGATTAATAATTCTTGGAAATTTTCGAAGCATGAGACAAAAAAATCATCGGAATGATATTCTTAGTTAATTGTGTAAAAAATTTTAGCCTATTTGTTAAAAAATAGCCAAACTCTACATTTTCAATGAAAATTGTTCAAATTATTATTATTTCTTGTAAATTTGCAAAGCAACATAGAAAAGAGTCATCAGAAAGACTTTTCATAGCAACATAGAAAAAAGTAATCGGAAAGATATTCTTGGTTCATTCTATAAAAAAATTTAGCCTATTCGCTGAAAATAGCCAAAATGTGAATTTGTCAAGCAACATAGAAAAAGAGTCTTCGTGAAGACATGCTTAGTTGACCCCGTAAAAAAATTGTGCCTATTCCTTGAAAAATAGCGAAGCTCTGGATGTGTTGATAAAAATTGTTAACATAATTAATAATAATTGTACATTTTCAAAGTATCATACATAGAAAAAAGAGTTATTTGAAAAACATTTTTATTGATTCCGTAAACAAAATGAGCCTATTCATTGAAAAATGGGCAAACTCTTAATTTGTTTATCAACATTGTTTCAATAATAATTAATTCTTTGTCATTTGCACAACGTTATAGAAAAAATTCATCGGAAAGATATTCTCACCTAATTCTGTAAAAAATTGAGCCTATTTGTTGCAAAATAGCCCAACTCTTAATTGTTTAATCGAAATTGTTTAAATAATTAATAATTCTTGTAAATTCACGACTGCATTGAAAGCAGAACCGACCCATGCGCACTGGTAACTTTTGATATATATATATATATATATTTTTTTTTTGTATTACTTTGGAATAGAACTGAAGGGCCTATGACAAAGCCACCGAACGCGTCCTCGGGTTGCGAATAGAATGTCCCTGTACCAAAGGTTTCTGCTGAATATGGTTACCGGTCTGTAAATATGAAACCGGAATTTGCCCATAGATGGCCCTAGCTGTCATTCTAGTTACCGTCAAACCGCGTCATTGGCCCCATCTCCTTGTTGACATCTCTAACAAAGATTTTTAACTCACATCAAAACAAGTTTCATACAACAGTATAGTTCAGGCCTGACCAAGTAGTAACTGCTTATTTGCCAGACGGGAATTTAACACAACCACCGACCTCTACTCATTCAACTTCACGAGAGCGACCACCCCCCAAGCCTCTGGACCTGTGAAAAGGGAAGTGGTGGTGGAACTCGAACATGTGGCGAATGAGCAGTTTTCCCCTACTTGGGTAGGCCTGGTATAGTTAGTAATAGCAAACTGTTGCAAAATCGCATCGAATGCTTGTCGAAGCTTACGGTGGGCATGCTCTTGGTAAATCACAGTGATTTGAGTAGTTAAAAAAATTCAAAAGTGGCGATTTTGACGTGAGAAACGAAGAAAGTGGAAGACAACTGAAAGACTTTTGGAGACAGCGAATTGCAAGCATTGTTGGATGAGGCTGATGCTCAAACGCAACAACAACTCGCGGATCAATTAAATGTGACACGAGAAGCCGTATTCATACGTTTGAAAGCCATGGGAAAGATTCAGAATATGGAAAAATGTGTTCCACATGTAGTGACTGAAAGACAGCAGGAAAACCATCATGATAATGCACCATCACACACAGCAAAACTGGTCAAGCAAACGATTGAGGCGTTTAGTTGGGAAATACTTGCGCATGCGGCTTACTAACCAGACTTGGCTCTGTCCGATTACTACTTATTTGCATCGATGGGACTCGCACTTGCTGAACAGCGCTTCACTTCTTACGTAAATTTACGCAAATGGTTCGATGACAGGTTTGCCTCAAAAGAGCAACAGTTTATTTGGCGTGTCATCCACAAATTGTCAGATAGGTGGGAAAAATGTTTAGCTAGCGATGGGCAATACTTCGAATAAAATATTTTTTATCATTTTCATACCTATTATATGTAATTTAATATAAATACTTATTATATTTCCGTTATTGTTATTTTTAACAACAATTATCTCGTAAACCGTAAGAAATAGGTGAAAATGAATGTCATTTCTGAGTTTTGAGTGCCGCATATACTACGCAATAATATGATATTCATATTAAAAACTGACATCGATTTTGACCTATCTCCTATATTTTACGCGATATTTATTGACAATAATAACAATAACGGTCATTTTTGGATGGTACGTTCAAGTGGAAGGTTCCCAAACGAAGGAAATTTTACACTTTCCGAGAACGTTCCGCTGTAACGTTCTGAAGGTTCCCGCGGAACGTTCCGTGCTATTAGGGGCCGCCATATTAGATCCGGCAGTTTTGCTACATTGATATTGTACTCGAAATCAGCAACCCTAGGAACCCCTTTCTACCGAGTTTCATACGAATTTGAAATTTTTTTTGATAATATGAGTGTCATATTGAATCGTCTATTTTGAATTTGTAATTTTTGCCGTCAAATTCAAAATCAGCGATCCCAAAAACTCCCTTATATCAAGTTTCAGACAAATATATGAAAATTTTGCAACTTTGGCCCTCATATTAGATCCGCCATATTGGATCTGCCATTTTGAATTTGTAATTTTTGAAGTTAAATTCAAAAACAAAGACAACAAGAACTCCCTTATACCAAGTTTCCGACAAATATATGACATTTTTTAAATTTTGGCCGCCATATTGGATCCACGACTTTAAATTTCGTAATTTTTGACGTCAAATTCAAAATTAATGACTCTGAAATCCCCCTTATACCAAGTTCCATATGAATATGTGAAAATTTTGCAATTTTTTCCGCCATATTGGATATGCTATTTTGAATGTGTGATTTTTTGCCGTTAAATTCGAAATCATCTACTCCAAAAACTCCCTTATACAAAGTTTCAAACAAATATGTAAAAATTTTGCAATTATTTCCGCCATATTTGATCCACTATTTTCAATTTGTAATTTTTGACGTCAAAGTCGAAATCAAGGATCCCAAAAACTCCCTCATGCCAAATTTCAAACAAATTCCACGTAAAATCGAATTTCGGCCACTTTTTGTGGTTCCTGACCACTGCGCGAGCGGATAGTCTGCTTTCTTGTTTCTGCACGTATATTTAAGTTGTATGACAAAAGTAGCAAAAAGTAGCTGGTTTATATTAAAGTGTAGATCTCACATGCCACATACAGGGGTTATTTTCTTCTGTAAGAGGTGGAAGTTTGGGTACTATGAATCGCAAGTGAATATTCTGTTATAAATTATTATAGTTTGTAAATGAAAAAGATAAATATTACAATTTATTCTCAAATTATCTTCGGTATTCTTAAATCATAAACATCAGTAAATAAATATAGAAAAAACTTCCACGAATCAGTGTAATAGGAAATGTTCAATTAAAAAAAGATTTTGTTTATGTGTACTTGTAACTGTTCTGTTTATTATGAAAAGTTTTGGGTAGATAAATTTCCAAGTTCCTTTTTGGTCACTTTTTGTGGTTCCTGTCCCACTGCGTAATGTCACAACTTGAAATGCCTAATTGTCGTCAGTTACGTGAATCTTTTCAAACCACTTCTTCATCTGCTTTTTAATATAAAGATCAAATGTTTCCTATAGATAAATTCTGCTATATATCCCATTCGTTCAATTGCATCAGTCTAAACAATTATCTAGGTTAGAATATATAGGTGCTTGAATAAATGTCTGGTTACTAAATTGCGTATAATTAGTCACGCCTGTCTTTGAGAGAGACCATGTGAAATTTTCTAAAACGATTTTGTCGTTAATATCGTATAATGGCGTATATATTACGTATATATTATATTAAAATAAATAAAAAGAATATACTAGGCAAGCATACCCGCCTAAAAATTTGTCTTACATTTTTTTTGAAACTGCACTCATGGGTTCGATCGCCTCATTGCATGCAATGATTTTAAATTGACTTACATTTATTTGAAATAGCTTTATATTAAATTGAAGTTACTTATTATTCACCTGAAATCACCTGAAATCTCTCATAATTCACCATGAATTAACTGAAATCACTCACAATTTACCGTGAAATCACTGCAATCTCTGGGAATTAACAGTGCAATCACTGCAATCACTCGGAATTCACCGTGAAACCACTGCAATCATACATAATTGACTGCAACCACTGGAAATCACTACATTCATTTGCATTCTTTTCCAATCACCTGAATCCACTTCATTCGTTTGTAATCACTTGTAATCACTTGCAAACACTTGCAAACACTTGCAATCGCTTGCAATCATGCAATCGATGTAGAGCAAAATTCGAAGTTATGTACCCCTCGACAATAACCCTCGCGAAAAAAAAATTAGATGAAAAGGATTTGTCGACACTACGAAACCCGTCGTAGAAATCAAGCTAATCATTTTACAAAAATATTTCATACGGGTTTTCCACTTAATGTTTCTCGCAAAATAACTTAAATGTAACGAAAATTGAGAAAAAAACCGGTTTTCGATTTTTATATTCGAATTTATTTTATAAGCTTTCGAACGATTATTTTAGTTTTTCGCTTAAATTATCTGTATATCATCACATACTTGTATTCCGTAAAGTATTATTGAGTAACTAGACTTTTAGGTTCATAGCGGGGGAATTCTCAGGTTCTGAAAATACATATATTGGCTCAAAATTACAAAATTAAAAAAGTTGACTCAAATTTAGAAAATTTTATTAAATCAGTATATTTTCATGAATGTCATGATGAGGGAGTTTTCAGTTCTCATCAATAGGAAGCTGCTGTTCCACTTTCACTATACTGGCAGCTATTTCAACAGCCGAAAGTAATCTGTTTACAGGTACTGACCTTTTTTGGTCTGCTGGATTCTGCTAATTTATTCTTGTGTGTAGCTCTGGGTACTTGAGTAAGAAGACTCGATGGTGTGCTCTCCTCACACTTTGCCCACTTTTCTCTGCCAAAAAATAAAGGCGCATAACATCTCTCTTCATATGGTATGTTCATTTTAATTGTCTTCTTGGTTGCTGAACCTCTACTTCTGCCTCTGGTTGAATTAAGCCATCTACCTCTGGAGGATGTGGTGGTTCTGGATTATCAACAGGCTGAGGAACAACATCAATTGCCGCTGCTTGATCGTGTGACGCGGCTTTCTCTAACTGATGTTCATTGCCGTCGTTTCTTCACGCCAAATCAACCTGTTGTTTAATCTCCATTGCTTGGTCTTCTGAGATGTGTAGATTATACCTGATGTCCTTCATCTTAGCAAAAAGATCTCCTAGTGCGACTTTCTTTATATGAGGATACTTTGCAGCAAACTTTTTCCTAAAATTGCATCCTTTATCGCGTGTGGTTTTAAACTTCGAACTTTCATAGTAGAGACGCACCAATTCATCTTTTATTGTGGTATCCCACTTGATACTCTGGTATTTCTGTTAAGGTGGTTGGCTGCAAACAGCTAACGTTAGCCGAAGCATCCTCAGCAGGCACAGTTGATGTTCCACTGTTTACCGTTTGTCGGAGATGTTCTTGCTGGTCAACTGTCTGACCAGTGTGATCTGCCTGACCATGTCGCAGCTCACCATCACCACCGTCCCGCATGCTGTGACCCACAGAGGTGGCCCCAGGGGCGCCCCAAGGATCCTCGGGAAGCGACAAGCATTTCAAAATACTTATAATACTCTCCATGATAAATTATGGTCTTTGGTGTTCCTCTTGGTCCCTTTCCTCTTCTTTCTCTTCCTATCTGGCATGGAAAACCCTGTCAGTAGCAGTGCTACCGCCAACATAGCCGTCAAAGTCATGAGAAGAAAGATCAAGCCCTGCCGCGACGCCAACGCCACGCGAGAACACCTTCGGGTTTTTATTAAAAACATTATATTCTTCCTCTTATAATTATTATTATTAATAGAAATCCTGGTTGAAGGAATTTGTGTCTCTGAGATTAGGGATGTAATTAGGAACCTAAAGAATAGTAAGATTGCTAGTGTAGATGGTATTTACGCTGAAATACTTATATGGTGGCGAATATATACCTCACAGAATGTGCGAGTTGATTTTATGCATCGAGATGGGGGAAGATTCAAATGGCTGGAAAAATGCGATTGCCTTCCCAATATATAAAGCAAAGAGAGAGAGAGAGAGATAAAAGTACCATAGGCAAAATATATTTAAAAATACTTATTCACGGACTAATGGAAATAACAGCACATGTCTGGGAGATCCAATGTGGAATTAAACGAGGATCTTATGTGAATCAGATATTTAGATTGAGACACATCATAGAAAAAAGTTTAAGGGTAAAAAATAAAGTTTTCTGTGCATTTGTTGATCTGGAAAAAGCGTTTGAAAAGGTGGATAGAAATAGGCTTTGGGGAGTTTTGAAAGAGTATGGAGTCAATGGATGGCTCCTGAAATCAATTGTACCATTAAACCATTTCCCTTTCAGGGTAGGCGTGACACTACCCGATGCGGGTAGTGTTTCTAGGTTTTTCTTGTAGTTATAAATAATAAAAGCAATATATGGAGAGAGCAAAGCGAGTGTAAGGGTAAATGGACATCTGAATGACTGTTTCTATATTAGGCAAGGTTTTGGGAAAGGATTGGTTATATCCTCTTGACTGTTCATTATATACATGGATAAGTATCTGTTAATGGCCCACTTCGACGCAGAAGTTGCGCATCTCGAGACAGTGAAGGTGCGTGGGTTAACGTTTGCAGTTGATAAGGTTGTTATAGTTGAGTCAATCGACGGCTTACAAAGAATGTTGAGTAAACTCAATACTAGCCCATGAGACGTTGGAAAGGATTATGAGTTTAAACAACATTATTTCTGTGACAAGTCACACGGGTGCCTTCCAGCCCCCACGAGACGTTCTAAAAGGTAAGTATTTGACCAACATTATATCTGCGATCAATCACAGGATAACCTTTAACCTTTAAGAATTAACCTTCAAGAAGGTGCGTGGGTTAACGTTTGCAGTTGATAAGGTTGTTAGAGTAGAGTCAATCGACGGCTTGCAAAGAATTTTGAGCAAACTGAATACTAGCCCATGAGACGTTAGAAAGGATTATGAGTTTAAACAACATTATTTCTGTGACAAGTCACACGGGTGCCTTCCAGCCCCCACGAGACGCTCTAAAAGGTAAGTGTTTGACCAACATTATATCTGTGATCAATCACAGGATAACCTTTCCGCCCCCCTTGAGCCGTTGGAAAGGGGTATTAGTTTGACTAACATTATATCTGTAACTAGTTACAGGGGTGCCTTCCCGCCCCTCCCTATGAGACGCTGGAAAGGGGTATGGGTTTGACCAACATTATTTCTGTGACAAGTGACAGGGGTGCCTTCCCGCGCTCACGAGATATTCGAAAAGGGTAAGTGTTTGACCAACATTATATCTGTGATAATTTACAGGGGTGCCTTCCCGCCTTCCATGAGACGTTGAAGAGGGGTATGGGTTTGACCAATATTATGTCTGTGACTAGTCACAGGGGTGTCTTCTTGCCCCCCATGAGACGTTGGTCGCTGTCGTAACTTAGGGTCTCTTGTTACTTAGAGTGTTTCGCCACTTAGTCTGACATCACTTAGGGTCTGTCGCTATTCAGGTTCTGTCGTTGCGGTAAAGAACAGCAACAAAAGATCTGACGCTTGTATGTTTCACTAATTTTCTCTGAAACTATAACTCGTGCAAAAAAGTGCATGCAACAGAAAGTTTGTATCTCACTGAGATCTACAATTTTTGTTTGAAACATTTTGCGAACTTTGGCGTATTGGCCGAGATAAACGCAAAAAACCATGATTTTTATGGGGGATTTCATGCTTTTACCAAGAAAATCGCCTTGCCGCCTTATAAATACAGGGTGGCAAAAAAGTATAGAAACCCCTAGAAATCTCTGTGTTTTTGTAAAAAAAAACCAAAGTCATACCCTATGTAACTTTCAACGAGGAATCCAACGGTGACCTTGGAGTTGACCTTGAACCTCATTTTCAAGGTTATTTCGAGGTCAGCTTTGTTTTTTTAAATGGGAACCCCTATTTTTAGTGTCAGAATCGAAAAGAGCGGGAAATTCTACGTTCGGGCATGTGCTTAGGTCAAGGGTTAACGTGACCTCTACAGGTCAAATAAAGGTCAAAGTACGCTGTCATAGGAATAGAACTGAAGGGCCTATGTCCTTGTACCAAGGGTTTCTACTGAATATGGTTACAATGATTAATAAGCCGTCGCGGACGATTGTCCAGGGATGGTCCTGAAGGAATGACCCCTAAGCGAAGGCGTAACAACCGTGCCGAAAGCTGAATGACACCTGGGTAAGGTGTCTTAAACGGTGAATCTGGGATACCGAGCGACCTCTTAGAGTACCAGCCTTATCCTTGCACGCGTTGCTCTACAATGATGGACGAACCCTTTCCCTAGATGCTCGTGGGAACAACAATGAAACCACCAAAACGTTGTAGATGCGGTTCAAAACGATCGAACACGCAGAGCAACCGACAATGGGTCGGCAAACAATGCCGATAATCCTAGAGTTCGGGGTGCTGAAAATAATTTAGATGGAAACACGACGACGAACCGGCAAAACGCCCACATTGAGTAGACGGATCAACTCAGGGATGACGTGCCAGACTACTACGATGCCAGCATTATCCCAGTTCGCGGAAGCTTTATGGCACGTATGAACACTCTGTGGTGCCAGGAACACCCAGAGCAACATGCAAGTCCCTCCTAAGCCCCAAGATCTGGCTGAAACGGATGCCTCCCTTCGTAGAGATATCTCGCAAAAGTCCGACCTCTGGAGCATGAGTTGCTCAGTTTATGGTGCTGCGAGAGCTTTGGCTGATTCAAATTGAAGGCTAAAACCGACGATGGATCAAAAGACCAAAAGACGCTTGCATCAACTGAACAAGAAGATTGGATGGGCAAGACAGAATGCGTCATGTGCTCAATGTGTGATTGACTACATAACATCTGGTAGACCGTTCATGGAAAGGGTTCGAAAGTTCGTTCAAGAACTAAGGATCTTGAATGATGGATCAGAGAGAATCAACAGTTTCTCGCTGACCCATCGCGCCTCTTCAGCGATCTCCCTGTTTGTGTAAAAAATCCACCCAAGCCCAAGGAGGTAGAGATTTTTTGGAGAGAGTTGTACAAGATCCCGAAAACACTAGAGTTGAAAGAAGATACTGACAATATCATCTGCTTCAAGGAGTTTTGCGACAACCTCATAACATCTGAGGAGGAATGTCGAACAATCACTGCTGCACAGGTGAAAAAACCACTCAGGGCCATGAAGAACTTTTCCGCTGCAGGACCAGATGGTATCAAGAACTTCTGGTGAAAGAAGTTTGCTTCTACACACCGAAATCTGGCCCGCATATTCACCTCTTACTTAAAGCCGGAAACGCCCATTCCGCAGTGGCTGGTGTGAGGACGCAGTACACTCCTACCGGAAAAAGGCAACTTGTCCAACCCAGAGAATTACAGGCCAATGAATTATTTAAATGCACTGTATAAAATCTTTACAGCTGTCCTAAACAACAGGATTGTTCGAAGAATTGAGCCTGTGTGAAGAGATACGAACAACGTGGCTCGAGAAAAGGTGTAGCAAGCTGCCTAGAGAACCTGCTTATTGACAGGTGCGTCTGCAAAGACGCGGCAGCCTATCAGCGCGTCCTGTAAATGGCCTGGATTGACTACTGGGAAGCTTTTGATTCAACCTCTCATAGACTTATCATCCGTCTGTTGGAAGGCTTGAAGGTTCATCCACATATAGTGAGATGCATAGAGAGTTTGATGCTCCTTTGGAAAACTAGATTTACTATCTCATCTGGAAATTATCGGGTGACAACAAACAACATTACCTTCCAGAGGGGAGTCTTTCAGGGCGATGCCGTGAGCCCTCTGCTTTTTTGCATCACACTTCTGCCTCTATCTCTCGCACTACAAAATTCTCCTGGATACCTCTGCGGCGACACTAATCATCGCCCGCAAGGTCGCTCACATATTTTATATGGAGGAACTGAAGATCTATGCTTCTGGTAAAAGCACACTTCAGAGTGCTTCAAATATCGTCAAGAAGTACACAGGAGAGATTGGTATGGACTTTGGATTGGACAGGTGTGCTAAGTTTGATCTGACGAAAGGAAAGATTATTGGCGTTCCCAATGACCCTGCGCTTGTGGATATAAGTGTTATAAGACATCTTGATACTGGAGAGACCTATACATACCTGGGCGTGCCTCAAAGGCGCATGCAGGACGTAACATCTTGAAGGAGTCTCTCCGAAGCAGATATAGGCATCTTCATCGACAGATTTGGTCTTCAAATATGTCGGCATTGAAGAATGTTTCTGCGACTAACATGTTTGCCGTCCCGGTTCTACTCTACTCGTTTGGGGTAGTTCAATGGACGAAGAACGAGCTTACGGCCCTTGATATCGCCACACTTAAGATCATGCATATGCATAAGAGCTTGCATATCAATTCGTCCGTTCCGCGATTATACATCTCACGCCGTCAAGGCGGACGCGGACTTCTGCATCTCCAATGTCTTCATAACTGAGTTGTTCTAAGTACAGGTTACATCGTTGCAAATGGCAGAGATTCTCTCCTAAAAATGGTCCGCAAACACGAGATGATTGGCAAAGGGTTTCTTTACAAAGCCGCGGAGCAGGCGACCGCGACCCTTGGCCTGCATTTTAGCATCAGAAGTGAGGAAAATGCATTACTCCATCTAGATGCTTCACTTGGAGCAGCCGAAGTGAAGAAAGCAGAGGTAGAACATTTCTGCCAACAGCTACTCAACAAGAAAATGCACAGAAACTTTCACAGAAGTGTAAAAAAACAGTCATTGTCAAAGGAGCAAACTTTTGCTTTCCTCAGATCATCAGGGCTTAATTCAGATACAGAGGGTTTCATTTGAGCATGCTAGGGCGGTGTCATTTTCACCTTAGTATACCGTGACCGCATTTTATGTCAAGAAGTTCCCAGCGATAGGTGCAATGCATGTCATACACACGCTGAGTACCTAGAACACATATTATGCGGGTGTTCCACTCACGCGGGAACGACTTATCTTTACAGAAATAATACGGCCCTAAGAGTGCTTTATTAGCATCTTTGCCGTTCTTACGGTGTTGGCTTGAACCGTGCCCTGCCGAACGCTCCGAGGGAGATAGACTCAATTGTCCAAAACGAGAAGTGCTAAATCTCCTGGAGCTACGATTTTCGGACAGCAGTCTGCATTTCAAATTCGAGGCCTGACATCGTTCTCCAAGACTTCGAGAAACGAACTATATTCGTGATCGAATTTTCGGCTCCGTCGGAATATAACATCACTGCCAAGGAGAAGAGATACGAGAAGAGATATCAAGACCTTGAAAGGGAGCTGCAACGACTGTACCCAAAATATTCGGTTCAAGTAATTGTCCTCGTGATCGGTGCTCTCGGAGGTGCAAAACTATCACTGGTTCATAACCTTAAAGCCATACTCGCGTGCCAAAAATATGCCAAGGCACTTGCGAGATGGCTGCAGAAAGCTGTTATCCTTGGGTCGCTTCATGTCCTCAAGACACACAAGGGTTTCGCCGGCCTGTCGTTGTGATTTTATCGTGCCCTGTGACCACCCATCTCTCGGTCGTAAGACGTGGCCATATGTGTTACTTAGCGCGGTTTTACTGGAAGTCGGTGTCATTTTTATATGGCAGCTGCTCCCAGTGAGACCACACGGTGGTTGTTTAACCCTTTTTTGGATTATATATACTACCGTCGGAAATGGTCGGTATGATCACTGAAAGTACTATTAAAAATCAATGCTGGCTTTGAAACGTGATTACTCGTTCAAAAATGGAGCAAGAAAATGTTTCAACAAACCGTGGAAAAGCTTATCAAATTACGCGTCAATTAAGCTCTGATAGAGATATTTTTGACCTTTCAGAGAGAATTTACTGCGTGAGAAGTTTAAAAAAAAGGAATTTCTCGAAGTTTGTACCTTGAATTCAACTTGTGGCATGGCCTAGTAAAGTTGCAGCAAAAATCTGAAATTCATTCCACTTAGTCTTTAAAGTCTTATCTTTAATGTGAGCCAATAAAACTTGAAAAATCTTCACGGGTTCTCGAGATACGACTAAAAATGTCCAAGCCTTAAATGTCAAGTTTCAGTCGGCGATTACTACTGTCGACCGCGAGAATTCGTCGACGAGAATTTCTCAGATTTTGTTTTTTAACTTGTACTCATGCTGTGACTTAGGAAACTTAGGGATAAAACTGACATTGTCAGGACGTAATTTGTGAAATCTCATATTCTATTTAAGCCAATAGAAATCCAAAAATATACAGGGGTTCCCAAGATATGACAATAAATGTGCAAGCGTGTCTGCGTCGAGTCTTCGTCAGCGAGCACCGCAGACTTAAATTTTAAATTAGAGATGAGACTTCAATGACTAAACGGTATCAATTTGAGATTTTTGCTACATCTTTCCTAGTTTATGCCACAAGTTGAAGTCAAGGTACAAAATTCGGGAAATACGCATACAGTGAGTAACAAATAGCAGTTCCTAAAAAATAATTTGAAATATTTACATTTTTTTAAATTTAAATTTTACGTACTTCAAAAAGCACTCAATACGTTATTTTCATTATAAGAATAAAATACTACAAAATCAGAAAAAAGTATTCAGTAAAGAAAAGTTGAGTGCAAGAACTTCCACGTTGAAAATTATTGAGACTAACCGTGATTTTTTAAACAATATTTTCCAGTAAACTATGAATAATTCGTTTTTGTATGTCTAGGATTGAACGGTAGTTAATTTTCGTTTAATTTTGTAACGTCGAAGCCTTTTTTTAATACGATTGAAAAGTTGTTCATGTTCCACGAAATCGTGCTAAAAAACTATTCAGAATTTTTGCAAAAAAATTGTTCTAGCAAATAAAAATTCCACATTAGCTTTAAGTATGAAGAACGTTGAACAAAAAAATGAAAATTATCTATAAATCCAAAACACATACGTAATGGAAGCAAAGAATCGATAGTGGGGGAAGTTCGAGCGCCTACAAGTCAAATGGGCCTGGTTACAATCAGGCTCCATCTAAATAAGAGCTATCCGTAGGAGTGCTTCAGTTTCACGTTTTCGTGATGTACACAAATGCAAAAATTGTAAGTGCCACAAGCACCAGCAAATACACAATGTTTTGGTTTAAACTGTGTAAATTTGAATAGTGCAACTTTTATGCCAGGATGCAGCTAGATGAAACGCTCATACAGTAAGGAAGTATTGCTTAACAGTAATCTTTTCTGAACGCGGTCACGAGAGCCATCTTTTTTCTTTACTGAAATGAAATACCTCATTTTTGGTAAAATATGACTGTTTACTTCATCTTCATAGAACGCTACAACAAGAGCTTCAGCTTGAGGGGATAATGTTTTTCCTGGTTTTGGATTAGGACTCGCTAAAATATCATGCTCAGTAACAAGTTTTCTAGCTTTTCGACACTGGCGTTCTGACACACCAGATTCCTCAGCTTATTTTCTGCGACCGCAAGATTTTGGTACAAGAGTGAGTATCAAAACTTTTCCTGAAGTTTTGCAGGATGTTTTAAAATTTTCTTTCAATTGCTCAAGAACTTCTACTGCAGCTGCGTGATACTTCTCGTCACATGACAATTTTGATTTTTTTAGAGGGAATATCAAAATCAGGATCAATGTCATTGACAGAAGAAATATAAGATGTAACATCAGTTGCATTGTCATCAATGTCCTGAAGAGGATCATCAGCCCGGTCATCAGTTGACACATTTAAAACTGAGTCTTGAGAAGATGCGCCCATGATTTTTCTACATGGTTCGCATACTTTACAGTTGGCCGGCAACCAAGAATATCTATTATGTAGACTCTTAGGGATTTCTCTTAAGCCACTATGGTTTCTGTGGGGTTTTTTCTTTGAAGGATTGCAGCATCGATAGAATATCCTTTCTTGTGCACTGTTAGAAAAATCTGTATTAAATTTAATACAAATGTATATGAAGTCATTTGCATACACAGGAATTGAAATTTAATATACATTAAAATATGAATAGATGTACACTTTATATTAAATTTAATATACGTGTCGGTATAGCAGCGTGCTTGACAACCTAAAGTGCTTTTATTTCTTTAAATCTTATCAAATATTCGCAATTGAAGTAATAATCTAGAATTCGTCGATTGAATTGCTTTTTATGATTAAAGTGCAACGTACAAGTGGAACTCTTTCCAAAAATTGCCCTGAATAGTAGAAATTTAATGTGAGTATAGTTGGGCGCGGTTAGTACTTGGATGGGTGACCATCCAGGAATACTGCGTTGCTGTTGGCCCGTCGTGGGTGTGGTGGGCCCACATTGGTAGTAAATATCCACCTAGAAACACTACCCGAATCGGGTAGTGAGGCAATGAACTTTCGAGTTCAAACTGCTAATCAATTTTTTTTTTTTTTTAGAAATTTGAAATGTTTCACACTTAAACATAATATGTGACGTTCCCTAAGAAAAGGGACGAGTTTTTCAATATGGAGTTACGTATAAAATTATATAGACGCATAAATTCCAGACATTTTAATTCAAGGACGAACCCTCTAGATTTGAAATCGAGTCGCCCGGGCACTTTTGAAGGTGGAACTTTGGAAAACCCGCTTTTCGAGAAAAACCCATATAAGTTGGCAAATGCTTTAAGCGCACGTGGTAAATGTCGTGTTCAAACATGAAATTTGCCCAACTTTCGGTCACTTCCAGGACATAAGTGAAATGCCGACAGATAAAGCATAGATGGATTTCCCATCCAAACTCAAAAATAGATACTTTTGAACTTTGTTCACAAAAATCCAACGATTCTCCAAAAAATTGCTACGCTCTGATAACACACAGTTTGATCTCCTTACTATTGCTCCGTGAGGGCAAGTAAACCTAATCCGGATCCCAGATAACCACCCGCTTTTCTCATTAAACTTTATTTTGATAAAAAAAAACAATAAATGAATTTTATCTGAATGAAAATTTTATATTTATATATTATTATAAATAAGATTTTGACATATGCCTAGAACCTTTCACTTGTATGTCATGTTCATGGTTACCGATTCAAATAATTAACATTAATAATTAGAGTAGACCCTAGAGATTAGCTATTTTTAACTACGAACCCTTGTACAAATATATTGACCCTGCTGAGGGAAAAGAAAAGTGAAAATATGTATTGAAAATTACTGCTAAGCGTGATAAAAGATTAGCACAATACTTCTCGTAATTATTTACACAATAATAAATTTTTTTCAGATTTTTATTTTCGTTTTAAAATTTATGTCCACGGACCGTCAAATGTGATTAAAAAAAATGAGATCCGATAAATCGTTTCTTTCACATAATTACATATATACTTTTCAATCATCAATATATATTTAAGGACAGTACGTCTTGAGTATATCTTGAGTTCGTCTTCAAGACGGCGATGTTTGGCTGCGTCTCAAATCTGAGACGAGACATCAGATAATGTCTCAGTTTTATGGTCTTAGCCGGTGATTTCAAGTCGGCGTAAACTTATCTCAAGACGAACCTTTTTAGACTCAGAAATGAGACAGTGAACATTTGCGACGGATTAAAATTTATGAATGAAAAATTGGCAATTATTAAGTTAGTTATTTTTCATTCAAAAATTCGAAATCTGTGGGTCTGCACGACTATAACCGTGAAAAATTTTCTTAAACAAATTTAAATTGTAATTTTCTATAAGGATCTTCCAAGCCGTTAGAAATACGTAAAAACAAAAAACATTTCCGGTGTCGTCGTCAAACCAGTATAATACAAATGAGAATCCGTAAATGAATTGATTCAATATATATATATATATATATATATATATATATATATATATATAGTATAAAAATATACAAAATTGTTTAATCATTAACAAAGATCATGAGATATTGTCTCAAGACATGAGAGTCTGGCTCCATCGCAAAACTGAGACATCAGAAGATGTCTTCACTTCGTCTTCAACATGTCTTGATTGGGGGCAATTCAAGTCGGAGCCAAGTCGACGAATTGTTACGCGGGACAGTACTATATCTGATACATGTATTTGCGTTTTCGAAGCGCGTCGAATGACCTATTGAAGAACCTTCCATGCCCTCTAATCATCTAGCAATTATATCTGTTTATAGATTTTCGAAATATATTGTTTATCTTGTTTATATAAGAAAGACTTTTTTAATATTGGAAATACGACCGCACTGTATATAATATATATGGTATATTTTATGTAACGCAGGCATGATTTATGCATTTTATCAGCGTCTTTTCAGCTCTTAAACTAGCCGTTTATAAAAACTTATTTGAATCAAAGGAAATTTCTTTGATTCAAAGAAACGGTACAGTGGAATGTGGCTGAAGAAATATTTCTTCAGATTAAAGAAATGTCTAGTTTGGATCTTTGGCATAGAAATATTTACTTGGCACTGTGAAATATTCATTCAGCGAAAGATATTTGTTATTGCCTGCAATAAATAAGTATTTGATAAGATAGGTGAGTTTCGTAATGCGAAGAAGTATGGTATAAGTTCAAGAAGATAATTATTACATAAAATTAAATGTAACACGGACAGAGTAAAAGATTTTTTTGAACCAAATATATGATTCATCGATTCAATTAAGCGTATTTTTTGGTAAAATAAACATTTCTTTACAACAAAGAAATTTTTCTCAATGGAAATAAATATTTATTTGTCTCTAAGATGCGGCATAGTGTTTAAAAGAACACGTAACAGAGATGATAAGATATTGAATGATTCAAAGAAAAATTCACTCAAATAGAAAAAGTTCTTCTATCATTGAAAAATTTTGAATAGTTAAAGTACAAAAATTAAACAGGTCCATTTATTGAAAAAAATTATTTAGTGCAATCATAATGATTATAATTTATAATAATATATTTATTTTCATTTTCGCGGAGTAGAAAAAGGAATTTCAAGCAAGACCAACTGGCCAATGCTTAGGAAGACCGATGAACACCAATCACCACATATTTTCAGATTATATCTATTGTGAAAATTTCTGGCTAACTTAAAGACTGGAGAATCCATTTCTATTGTGAGACCATAAAATATGCGCACCTGGCGGCATATTTCCTGAACTACTCAGTATAAAGAATTTTACCAAAATATTTTTTTGAACGAATGGTGTATGAAGTTATTTGAAAAATATATTTCTTCACTTGAAGGAAATGTTTTTCGGACATAAATCGCTTCACTCTATTTATTAAAAGAAACATATCTTCTAAGTGAATAAATTATTACTTAAGTAAACGAATTACTTTATTCGACTAAGGACATGTTCTATTAGAACAACAGTATCAATCCCCTTATATGAAAGAAATATCGCTTTAACTTAATTAATATTGCTTTCATTTATCTCAATATTTCTTTGATTCAAAGAAATCAAAATATTTGTTTCACGCATCGATGAATCACTTATTTCAAATATGCGAAAACGAGAATCAAGGAGACTAGGTTCTTAGTATTAAAGGTATTAATTACTTGAGTTAATTATCGCATATTCTGAGACCAAGAAATATTTCTTTATTTCAAAGAAATGGCGCCCAAAGAAATGATTTCTTTGAATCAATTCATGAGTTTGTTACTTTTAAACAATATTCAGTACAATTAAGTAAACGGTTTTTTTGGCTCAAATAAATGGAATGAAAGAAATGCATTTCTTTGGATCCAAAAATTTTTCTTTTTCAGTGTACGACAGGAAGACTGGACAGCGAATGGGCATGCGCGGAGTTTTGCGGAGTAGAACAATACTGCCGTACAAAATAAAAAGTTATGTAGGTGCTCTCCGAGTTGAACGGAGATATTCAAGAAAACCCATTTGCGCTACGAACTTTAGTATAGGAACACATTTTCATTATTGCAAGTACACCTTTTTGGTAAAACGCATTTGCTCTTCCTGATTTTGCAAGACAAAATTGATTATTTAAACAATTATTATTAAAAAATGTACTTGCGAAGTTTTTCGGAATCAAATCACAGCTAAAAAATACGCAAAGTCGCTTGCGGAGTGTTTCGCTGTAAAGTGATCGAGCGTCGGCCCTCGATACAACAAGAGAAATCCGCAAACGCCATGCAAGGCATGGTGGGGGCTAGAACTTCTTCAGAGCCGCACTTCATTTTATAACTAATTTTCAGCATAAATAATATGACTGCATATACGCATTTCATGTTGTAAAAAATATGTTGCTGTTAATTAAAAGCAAGCTTAATATTCGCTGGTAAAACGAAGGAAAAATATTATAGTTATAAGTACAATGAATATTATAATATCGTCATAGACGTGGATTCTTCGAAACACTTGTACGATTTTATATTCGAAGTAATATGTGATTTAAAATTAAAATTTTTGAATACAATAATAATTATAATATTATTTTACTATTAATTGAACAATACTTACTAATAATGAGATATGTGTAAGAAAATAAATTAAAGCCCAAAATAAACGCCCCAAAATCTTGAAAATTCTTTTAGATTTCGGAAATACAGGGTGTTTTTTTTAACTTGAGACATCGAAATATCTCAAAAAATACGCATCCTATGAAAAAAATATCCGTAAAAAAAACTTTTTACTTTCGAGGGGGAAAAGATATTTTGAAAAAATTTACCCCACCCCAACCTCCAGGAGGGGGGTGGGAAATCGAAAAATCGAAAAAAAATCACGAATCGAAAAAAAAATTTCGAATAAATCTTACGTATTTCATAGAGGAGAATCTGAATCTGTGATAAAAAATTGGGGTTCCCATTTGAAATTACAAAGTTAACCTCACTCTTGCCTTCTGGGGGGTGGGGTGAGGTAAATTTTTTCAAAATCGCTTTTCCCCCTCGAAAATAAAAAGTTTTTATTAGGGATATTTTTTTCATAGGATGCGTATTTTTACATTCTCATCATAATGAGAAAGTATTGGTTTTATGTGAAAAATGACTTTCGCGGATTCCATCAAATGTCGACGTTTTGAGGCCCCCTGAGTCAGAAAAAATAGTTTTTACGTCGGTGTCTGCCTGTCTGTCGTCGCCGTCGTCGTCGTCTGTATATCCAATAACTTTTGAAAGACTAATCGGATTGGAGTGTGCTTTGGCACACAGTTTCAGGGGACAAAAAAAAAGATCGACTTCGTTAACCAGCCATTTTGGATAAAAATTCAAAAAGTTAGAGCATTTTCAAAATTTTTTAGACCATTTTTTTTTAAATTTTAAAATTATATGTGAGGCCGCTTATAGTATTTGAAAATTCAAACAATTTATCCCCACGACTTTTTTTGATAAAAAGAAAATTGTCCGAGTTACAGCATTTTCAAAATCCCCCCCAAAAAAAGAAAAGTAACATTTACGGCCAAACAACGCACGATACGAAAAAAAGTCAAGATAGGAAAAGTGTTTCTTTTCGCACGTCCTAAAAGATTATCCTAACGACTTTTTGAATTTTCTAGAAAAATCGAAAATTCATATTTTTATTGCACAAGAAATAATGAAAAATCAAAAAAATCAATTTTACGGTCAAACTATGCAAGTCACGACAAATCATGACGGGACTAAAATTGTGCACTCAAAAAGGATCTACAAATTTCTCACGGGTCACTTTTTGATAGGATGTGTAGTTTTTGTTTTATTCGTAAAAAAGAACATTAACAGTGAAAAAATCGGCCCGATAAGCGGGCACATTCTCATAAAAACTTTGCTTATTTACTTTATTTTTCATCTCGGGTGTGTTTTTTCACAATATTTCATTGTTTTTATGTTCTGAATACTATTTCTAACGATTGAAACAATAAAATATAATAATAGATCAAACAATTTATTCTGACTGAAAATCTGACTTTTATTACATTCTCATCATAATGAGAAAGTATTGGTTTTATGTGAAAAATGACTTTCGCGGATTCCATCAAATGTCGACGTTATGAGGCCCCCTGAGTCAGAAAAAATAGTTCTTACGCCGGTGTCTGTCTGTCTGTCGTGGTCGTTGTCGTCGTCGTCGTCTGTATATGGGATAACTTTTGAAAGACTAATCGGATTGGATTGTGCTTTGGCACACAGTTTCAGGGGGCAAAAAAAAAGATCGACTTCGTCAACCAGCCATTTTGGATGAAAATTCAAAAAGTTAGAGCATTTTCAAAATTTTTTAGACCATTTTTTTCTAAATTTTAAAATTATATGTGAGGCCGCTTATAGTATTTGAAAATTCAAACAATTTATCCTCACGACTTTTTTTGATAAAAAGA
>CAKNYM010047603.1:97811-131978 GCA_932195095.1 Andricus curvator | reverse complement strand
AGGACGCGCTACGTAGTGGTGATAGGAAACCCACCGAGTAGAATCATAAAATATATATAATTAAAAAATAAATTCAATCAGAAAAATCCAAGTCTACTCAAGTGGTTATATCCCCTTAAAACACGTTTTTCTTATTATTACTTGCGGTGCGCTTGATAACTCTGGAACAGATTATCTAAAATCAAAAAACCAACAAGATTTCATTAGTATATTCCTATAGCATCAGAACCTTTGTTCTCCTCCTTTTCTGTTAATCTAAAATTTATAATTCTCATTCTGTATCTTCAAGTTGAACTTCGTTCCACGATGGTGTCTAAACCCACCGGATTCGATTCTGCAATTATACGTAATTGTTGTGTAATTGTTCAACTACGTTAATAGAGAAATTATGAAATCATTCCAAGTGTATAATGGCGTGTGCCTATGAGTATGAAGTGGGTGTATCCTAGGGTGGCTCTTATTTCTCGTTTTCCAAATTTCTTTGCTCCCTCCCCCCCGGCCTTGTACAAATTCCGCAAAAAAAATTTCCTCCAAATTTGAGCGAAATCGGTAAATATTCAGTGGTCGTGCAAAGGCCACGAAGTTTTCCATTGATTCAACATGGGAAAAAGTCAGCTTTCTGTAAATCTAATAATTAAACGCGATGATATGTTATAAATAATTCCGTATTTCAATATATTGTTCAGAATTCATCAAAGAATAGGAATCAATTGTCAATTTTGATGGTGAATAACTTCAAGCCACTCTTATGGGTGTCGACGCTGAGACATGGCGAAAATTATGGAACCCGTCTTACACGCCAATGCTATTCTTATGGCCGTGAATATGCTGGGTTCCCGGGTAAAAAAATTTTGGTATGGGATTGATCTAGGAAAACATCTGTGCAATCGTATGGGAGTGATCTCTCAGATAGTATAGTAAAAGTATGGCATTTGAGACGATCCCATACTTCATGTATGTTTGAATGAAGTATAGTGGATGTATAGCTCAAATATAGCTAAAGTATAACAATGTATAGTTGAAGTATAGGGGAACTATTTTGAAAGTATATCTGAGAAGTATAGCTGCAGTATAACTGAAATATAGATAAAGTATAGCTAATGTTCAGTCAAAGTATGACTGAAGTATATATTTTAAGTATAGCTTAAGTATGTAGATTATGTCTAAAGGATAGGAAAAGTATGGCTATAGTAGGTATAGCCGTATCATTGCTGATGGGAGATAATCAGTTATCTGAAATACATGAAAATAGAAATCCAGAAGCATGATTTTCACAAGGTCAAACAATATTGTTTTTAAATTCTAAAATAAGTGAAATGCAAATAAGTAAAATGTTAATTGTGACATGAATTATTTAACTTTATGAAATTTAACACTAAACTTTTCACCTAAGTAACAATTTTATCAAACCTTTTTATGCTACCAATATTATATTTAGGAATCAAAGATTCTGGATCTCTTACCAATATATATATATGACATAAGAGTCATATAAGTAGTCCATTGTATATCCATTGCATATTGTATATCCTCACGAATAATATTCAAAACATATTTGCCTCACGAAATCACTTGAATCGCGAACTTTTTACATTTTTGGACGAGCTGTCATTTATGATTCATTATGTTTTATCACGTTGCTAGGGTATCTTGAAGAACAAATAAGTGCAATTCTATGTCCGATACTTTTGCCATACTTAAGTATAAATGAAGTATAATCTGTACTTCAGCTATACTTAAGTATATATGAAGTATATCCCATACTTCAGCTATACTTAAGTATATATGAAGTATATCCCATACTTCAGCTATACTTAAGTATAAATGAAGTATATTCCATACTTCAGCTATACTTAAGTATAGATGAAGTATATCCCATACTTCAGCTATACTTCAGCTATACTTTAGCTATACATTAACCATACTTCAGCTTTACTTTATGTATACTTTATCTATACTATTTCAACATACTTGAAGTATGGGATCGTGTCATTGATCATACATTTTATATACTTTGGAAAGTCAATGATTGATCACTCCCATACTTCTGATTTTTACTCGGGTTGCATATTTTTTGGTAAGCCCCAGTGTGTGTGGAGTTGTGGATATCCTTCATGTGGATACAAGATGCATTTTTTACTGCTTATCTGGATCAGAAATAACCATTTTTGAGTTTGTTATGGTTTAAAATATCTAATATTTTGTCAATTTTACAATTATCTGTCACTTTATCATAAACGCGCGAACACATGACATTTTTCCATTGAGCCTATGCAAAGCATGTATATATGTAGATACAATATGCATTATTTACCGCTTGTCCGGATTAGTAATAGCCATTTTTCAGCTTATAATAGTTAAAAATATCTTATATTTCGTGAATTTTACGATTATGTGTCACTTTTACATGAAGGCGCGAACACAGGAGATTTTCGCAATAAGTCCATACTAAGCAGGTATATGTCAAGTGTTCTCACCTAGAATTTTTTTTTTTTTGATCGGGTTGAAAATTGACTAAACTATAGTCCTAGTGGCCCTATATTAATTCAGCAAACCGTAGATCTATTCATCAACCGTTTGTCAATATACAAGGGCCTGAAGTTTTCACTATTTCAGGTGGTTTTTCACATTCACATTAGTATAAATTCTTGTAGGATTATCCGATTGGACTTTTATTATAGTGATTTGGAAAGTTTTTTTTCACGTAATTTAAGACTATCATAATAATTTTTCTTTCATTATGAAATTTTTTTAAATCAAAATTAAAATTGATTTTTAGATGTAAAAACCAAATTAAATTTTTTTTTCTTTATTAAAAAATATATCTGTTCACACTTTTTGAAGTCATGTAGAAGAAAAAGTGGATTGGAAATAATCTCTTTGTCAAATTAAGATTTTTGCTAACCCTAACCAAAAACGAAAGCAAAATATTCAATTCTTTCGATACGCCCTACTGAGGACCCTTCTTCGCTGTTCAAGGTTTTTCTGTATATGTCTTTATAATTATGTAACATATTATTGAATATAAATAATTATTATATGTTAATAATGTTTAAGAAAAACCGATGTTTATTAAATTATAGCAGTTATTAACTCATTTCATTTTTCAGATACCTATTTCTGCATTTCTTCCCTAAGGCGACAGTCGTTCGGCAAAATTTTCAGTATTTTAAAATTTCACTTATTAAATGTTTAATCAACAGTTATATAACTTCTGCTAAAAACATTGCGAGTTCGTGAAAGTGAATGCATCGGATATTTGTTAAACTTTTACGTCCAGCTTTTCTCTATGGTTATTTCAATTCTGTAAAATGATTAAAGATAAGAGAACAATAATTGTTGTTTGGATTCGAAATGAGTCAGGATTTTTTTATTTCTAATAATATTGTGAAACATTTGCTATAACATTTTTAGTAAAAGTAGCGTAGGATTCTTCCTGTTTTATAATTTGCAGTCTCCTTAGTCTATCAGTCCATTTATTTACGCTTTGGAACTCTATTTCGCTATAGTTTTATATATTTTTTTGAGGGATTAGAGTGGTTCTATTTCGCGACCTAAATTTAAAACCGCTGTGGTGAATATTGTCGACAACATTTATCTAGTATTCATTGAAACATGTGAATCGTCCATATGTTCTGTTACCCGTGTGGAGAATCCACGGTGTTCCCCAACTCGAAATGACCTGTTTGTGAAATTCAGATCCTAGGGTGATACCGATTTTTCTTTTTTTAGAACTTGGTAGCGGACCCATGATATCATCTACTACCATGGACCATGGTTTTTCGATAACTCATTTTTCCATTAAACCTATCTTACTTTGGTTACTTGGTTTTACTTTTTGACAAGTCTGGCAGTTTTTTTACGTCACTTATCACGTTCGAATATACCCCTAGCTAGAAGTAATGTTTAGCAATTTTTGGCGTAAGTTTTCTCTGAGCCTAAATGACCCGCCTGGATTCCGTCGTGGTTTTCCCATGAAGCTTGAGCTCCAAGTCTTTTGCGTACAAGTAATTTCTAAGGGGTGGAGTCCGGCAATAGTTTTGATTTCAATAGTTCGTTTCTGTGAAAATGGAGTTGCCAATCTCTGATTCGCCATTGTTTGTGTTCTTCCGGTCTTTCTTTAACTTGTCTCATTTTTGTGGAGTACCAGTCTTCTGTTTTGTCGTCGATATCTGTCTTCGGGTTTTCTGCATTACAAGCTAAAGCAAACGCTATAGTTTTTGCTGATTCTCCTGATCTCGAGAGAACATAAGGAATAAAATTCGATCTGCTTTTACGGTATATGACTTCGTAGTCATATTCTAGTATCTCTAATGTCCATCTGGCTAAACGACCAGTGAGCTTTTTTAAGTTATGGAGCCACTTTAACGCTAAATGGTCCGTTATTACTTTGGAACTATATTCCTCGAAGTAAGGTCTAGATTTCCTAATGGCCCAAACCTCGGCTAGGCACTCTTTGTCTGAATCTGAGTACCGAGATTCGACGCCATTCCAGCCTTTACTTGCGTACGCGATTACATAGTACCCCTTCTATGGTTTGAGTAAGTACGGCTCCTAACCCGATGTTACTCGCGTCAGTTCCAACAGTGGTAGGATTATATAAAATCTGGGCCAGTCAAAATTGGTGCTGACGTTGAAAGATCTTTAATTTTTTGAAACGCCTTATCTTGTTCTAATCCTCAATCCCATGTTTTATCTTTTTTCAATAATCTTTATCTTGGTTCTATTATTTGGGTAAACTATATAATACATTTTCTGTACCAACTTGCCATCCAGATGATGCTCTGGGTAATTCTTATTCGCGAAATTTTCTAGAATATAAATTTGTAATTCTAATCTTTTTCTTCCGAGAATTTTTTATCAATATAGGCATTTTCAAAATATTCCAAAAAATCCAATAGTTTTCTTTAACAATTTTCATTTATTGAACACCAATCAATAGCATCTTCAATCAATAATGCGTCTAATTTCTTCAGAACATCACGATCCTTTATTTTATAACCTCTTTCAAATCTTTTTAATTCTTCAAGAAAGTGCACGAGACTATCTTCTTTGTTATTGCGGAATTTAATTGGCCAATTACTTATAATTTGAAAAGGAGTTTGTATATTGCCGATAGACCCCCCATTCCAACGAAAAGGAGAGTGCATGGAATTAAAAAACAGAGAGAAACCTTCAAGGAGAATGAGCATTGGGCGGAAACTGTTTAATTACCAATAAAACCTGTAGGTCACTCAACCAAGAATAACATTATCTTTATCTGTACAATTTACGTGATTTCGCAAACGTCTGATTGACCTGTCCCTTGCTGTCGAGAGTCTACAGAAGCTCTTCTGGTTAGAGTTATTTCTGTGCTCTCATGGTTCATTATAACTGATATCTTGTGAACTTAGAATTATTAACACTTAATTTGCGACGCTTTCAACCATTTTGTGGGAAAAATTTACGAGGTTATTGTGAATGTTCCCTTAAATAAAATTGTACTGATTGTCTATTTCGTGATTACTTTTATTTTTTTTATAATTAGGTTCAGTTAATTCTCTTCTACTTTCAACAGAGGTATGAGCTGAGGGATCTAGTCTATGTCTTGTGTTGTTCGCCCTTTCTTTCCTTACATTAAAACATTTTTCCTCTATCGGATTATGAATTCGTTATATTCTACACTTTCGAAAAGTTCATCTGATTCTAGTAGAAATTGGGTAAAGTTTTCTAAAAAGTAATCGCGACCTATCGACCTAATAATTGTCTTCAGAATGGCTTCTATGTTATGGTTGTGTGGTTCAGACCGCATTTCTAATAGTGGGTCTACTTATGACATTATTCAAGTTAATGGTTTGGAATAGAAGTGCAGCTGCACCTTCCAAGTCCAAATTATCATGATCACTTTATGTGTTAGTAGTGTCAGTTAGGTTAGTAGGGGAGAGAGAGAGAGAGAGAGCTTATGGTCAGCTGAACAGGCGAAACGGGAAAACGACGGGACGTGCATTCGCTCCGGACTTCAGAACCCCTTTGGGGGATTCCGCGCCGTCTAGAGTACGACTCTGCAACCCTTTAGTGCAGGGCCCTAATGATTCGCTTGGACACTTGAACACGAACAGCTTATGTGGAGGACGGCACAGCAGTTGCGATTCAGCGATAATCATTATTCTTCAGATAAAGTAGTTTTCAAGGTATGCTACTAGAAATGGTGAACTGTGTGCAGCCTTTTTAAAGGATTTCAACGCTTCTACTCAAGGAGTCTGAATCCCCTTTCTTCTGATAGCAGTGGCTTCAAAGTGACCCGGGAGTAACAGTGTAAAGGGTTGATTTGGGCTTTGGATTCGTTGTATCTAGTCGATCGGAATTAGTCTCCTGTTTTAAGCGTAATTCCGATCTCCAATCTTCCATCCTATCCAAGGTGAACGCCTAAATGGCTACCTACCCTTATATTCATGTCTGGAGTTACTTTCTAGGGGTCTCAGCTTATTGAATTGATATATAATTTTGAATATGATCTCGTATTAATATGCAATTCATAATTCTGAATTGGTATGTTTCATGTCGCGAAACGTGCTTTGCCGAGTTCGCGAATATCCCGCGGTAGAAAAATCGTCGTTCTTTTGCAGTTAGCTAAGACGTCAAAATTATACTGAATATCCCTCGATTGTTCTAGTAATCATTTGTCGGTCTAGATAATCAGCTAGGGCGAAACACATACATTTTACGTAATAATGCTCTTACGATTCGTATGTTTAGCGTGGCTAAAAAAGGAACAACAAACTAAACAGATCAAGAAATCATTTTTAAGTTATCTAGGCATTTTACTAGAGACATTAGTGCAGCGATTATAAGCAGACCTATTGACACTTCAGAGAAATTGCTAGATTTTCTAGAAAAATTGATCAGGATGGACCATCGAACTCAACTCGAGCGGAGAGAAAATTCTCGGACACAACACCTACTAACAGAGAAAAATTATTTGGTTCTGGAAATTACGAAAATTGGAGATCAAGCTTAGGCATTTGAGGATCAACCAAAAATGACCAGAAACCTGATTAGAGCTTTAAAGTCGCTGTAGACGATAATCAGAAAAGGGTTAAGAAAATTACCAATCAAGATTCTAGGATACGTAATCTCAGACTCATAGAGCAGCAAACATTTTCTGAGGAAAATGATCCTGAAGACGGTCAAAAGGTAGAGGATATGGACTTCCAACCCAATAAAAACCTACGAACGGAATCTATTAAGACTCGTGTCTCACAAATATTCAAAAGAGAAGAAACGGGAAAAATTTGAATAATCTCGAGACACATCAAAACTGTGACGTTTAGAATTTTGCAATGTACATGAGTCTATTATGAACATGAAGGAAATGGATCTCTAGTATGTTAGGGATCGCACGATGATTCATGACTTGATTTGTCAATATTTTTATAACTTAATTTAGATTAATTCCTATCAATTTTCATTTTTTTTGCATGTACCGCAGCTTCGGAATCAGCATCATTGATGGCCAACGAGGGACATGGAGGATTGAAAAACGTTAGCACATTCAACTCTGACCACCGTTCCTAAATGAGTGAAGACAGTATCCAAATAGTCGCGCCATCGCCCGCCATCTTTCACTGCCGCCAACCTAACATCTATAACCCCTCCAGGTAAATCATTACCATATTGTTAGTAGATCAAGATTCTTGTCAATATTAACCATTGAGCCTGCCAATCAATATTGTGTATAGATCTTATACGCAGAGTACGGACTACGATTCAAACATAATCTTAAAATGCGAGCACTAAATCATTGTATTTAAATTAAAGGGCCTAAACCGTTAAGTAGGTCAAAAATGGCCTTGGGTGAAATCAGATTTTCAATGAGCCCTTTTCTAGGACTTGGAATTATAACTTTTTTCGCGGATTTTTGAACCCCCATCACCACCCCCATAGTCATGGTGGCTAAAAATGTGTTTTATGGTTTTTATTTTTTTACACATTTGTGTAATAGAAAAATTTGAAAAAATTAGTACAAAACAAATAATTAGAATACACCAGAAAAACGTTTTTTCAGTGTTTTGGCGGGAAATTCAAATTTTTGAGAGAAATTCAAATTTTCGAAAAATTTGTTTGTTCAAAAATTTTTTCAGTACTGTTTCAAATTTTTAATAAATGAAAGGTTATCTTATGTGTTAACTTTCAGAACTTCTTCAGATGTTTTATTGTTGTGGACGGTACTTTAAAAAAAAAAAACTTTCACAGATGGCAGATATCATGGATTAATATTGAAATGCTGAATATTACTTACGATCACATGCTGTATTTTTGAACGTTTCTGAATGTTTTAATTGGTGTGTGAAACGGAAATTTTTTACAAGTTTTGGATTAATCGTCGTCGCTATCCTCATTAATTACAGGCACCATTTTATGTTGTACGAACAGATTGCTTAATATTTCCAAACGGTAATCGTACGATCGATTGCTGCTCGCATGCTGCTGCTGTAATTCAGTATCTATCCCATGCTCGATATTTGTCGAAAATCGTTCGACCAGCAGAAATATTAAGCGCTCTGTTCGTACAACATAAAAAGATGCCTGTAATTAATGAGGATAGCGACGACGATTAATCCAAAACTTGTAAAGAATTTCCGTTTCACACACTAATTAAAACATTCAGAAATATTCCATAATACAGAATGTGATCATAAGTAATATTCAGCATTTCAATATTATCCCATGATATCTGCCATCTGTGAAAGTTTTCATTTAAAAGAAGTACCGTCCACATCAATTAAAAATCTGGAAAAATTCTTAAAGTTAACACATAAGATGACCTTTCATTTATGAAAAATTCGGAACAGTACTCAGAAAATTTGAATTTCTCGCCAAAACACTAAGAAAAACTTTTTTGGTGTATTCTAGTTATTTGTTTTCTACTATTTTTTCAGATTTTTCTATTACACAAATGTGTCAAAAAAAATAAAAACCATAAAACACATTTTTAGCCACCATGGCTATGGGGGGTGGTGATGGGGGTCTAAAAATCCGGAAAAAAAGTTATAATTCCAAGTCCTAGAAAAGGGCTCATTGAAAATCTGGTTCCAGCCAAGGGCATTTTTGACCTTCTTAACGGGCTAGGCCCTTTCTACAGCGATGGTAGCACTACCGAAATCTGTCCACTAATCATAGTCGAACACCACTCGAGCGTCTCACTGAAAGTTACGACGGCCGCGACCAATCAGAATCAAGCATCAGGCTCGAAGAGAAAGAGTAATTTTTCTATTTTTGCCCAGAAAGCAACTTAATATTTTCTCCTAGAAAGAATTTTGAAGCAATTTGAAAGCAATTTTCATTTTTTTGCCCAGAAAGAAATTCTAATAATTTTGGGGTTGAGTTTGCCACGTGGCCAATAGATTTTCCGAAATTGGTGCAATTGTATTCAGCCAACCAAATTATATTTATTTTTATTTTGTGAATTTCGTTATGCCATACAATTTTGCGAATATTAGTTCTTCACTACTTCCTTCACTACTGCCATAGAAGAATGATTAGTCGACCCCCACACATTTTTTGCGAAAAATATAACGTTTGAAATTAAGTTCGGTTCAATTTCTAAGTTTCGTGAATTCATGGAGCATCAAAACGACAAAGTTCTCAAGTCCACACGCTGTAATGAGAGAATTTAAATTGTAAACTTTGTCTCTTGAGATTGTTCTTGTGTTAGAAATCGAAAGAATATAAAGACATCAATCTAGATTCCAATCGAGGAAATTGCTAAATTTTTTGATCTATGATCGAACTATGTATCACCTATCGTAAAGATTTCTTTGAATAAATAAAAACTTAGTTAATTATTATCCTGACCGCTGTGTTATCATTCACGAGAAACCAACATTTTTTGAATTCCAAAACCACGCCCTCTACCTAGTTTACGTAATTTTTATTTGAGCTAGTGGGAGAAGAATGCGAAGTTGCTAATTCTGGCACATCGTAACCACAATGATATCGTTTGTTTCTTATGTCGAGTTTAGAATTACGAAGTTAGAATTCTAGTTTTGAGATACCTTTTGAGATTTTGCTTATTTGTCGTAATTTTGTTGATTCTGGCTCAAGAAAGGTCTGGTTTTCAACGTATTCAGTGTTTATGAAATTAATTTGAGGTTACGGTGTCAAAGGTATATTAATTCTTTTTTACAGAAAGACATTAATATTACTTACTTTTTTTAGAACATATAATAATGTTGTAGTTTCTGACAATTTCTGAAGGTCCGCACACTATTGAAAAACATGCTGGTTAGGGAACACTTATTTTATAGGATTAAAATAAGAAAACTGGTATGTTTGATGCGAAGAATAAAAAATAACAGTGAGCTGGGACCAACATTTTTTTTACTACTTTTAAGCAAAAAAAAAAAAAAAAACATTTTTTCGGGGGTTGCTTACGGTGGAAGACATTTTTTCCTTTTTTTGTGTGCTGAATATGGACTATAAAAATAACCTCTGCTGCTCCAAATACCTCCCAGTCATATGGAAGGTCGATGTTGGAACAGAAATTGACAATATCGCCTTTCTTACAAAAATGGATGCCAAAGAAGATGCGAAGTCTTGCTTGGACGTTATATATAAGACTGAGTTAAGAATAATCACAGCTAGACCTATGTCAACGGATCAAAGTGCTTCAGAGAAATTCTTAAAGAAAGAGAATACTAATCGCATCAAGATATTCACCGAATAAAGACAGCAGGCCTGACGAGAACAACACACCAACTCAAAGAAGCATAAATACGCCATCATCAGATCTTAGGAAAGAACGTGCTTTAAAAAGCGAAGAATGATCCCTCCAAGTAGCTCCACACTCCTATAAACAGTAAAGGAACGTGATTATATCCGGACCAATCCAAAGCTGCAGAAAGAAACCACTTAAAAAAATGAAAGTTTGGGTATACGAGATCATCCAAGATCACCGGCAAACTGAATAAAGTCATTTGTAGCACGGGGGGGGGGGAGGGGGTGGTAATGTAGTGGTAAACACACTCAAGCGCCTGAAAACGAGCAGCTTATCTGCACGCCGCGCCGGTTGCGAGTAAGCAGCCGAGTGATATGTAGAAGTCGTGCCGCAGTAATTACATGCAAACGACTAAACGAATCTATATAACATAAGAAGCGCGAGTAGGCCAATAGACAATCACTTCCCTCTGGAGAAAGTGGTGCTTAACGTGTGCTACGAGAAGTGGTGACCTTTGTGCAGCCTTTTCCAAGGATTTCAAATATGGCCATTGAAGCTTCTACTCAGGAATTCTGGGTCACACAAAATGAAGTCCCGGAAGCACAATACAGATTCACTCGTGTACAAAATTTTTGTCAGAGAACTTTCTTTCAAACATTAAAAAAATTTTGATGTTGACAGGGATTGCGATCTTTTGTTGTCGGCTGAAGCATCCCTCCGATGGCGCTTATGTGAACTATGTTCAGAACTGGCGAGTATTGAAACTGCGACAGAACTTCGAAGCGCATTGAATGGCATGGATGCCATTCAATATTTTTTTTTCGCGGAAAGCATTGTATGGCATTCAAGTTGGTGGGTTACCGAAGCGCATTGAATGGCATTAATGTAAGTTTCCTTTAAAGCGATTTCACTCAATATTGTTACTCGGGGGTTTTTCGGATCGTTAATTTCAAATGCAAACTCAAAATGTAAAAATTAAAAATGACGGGTCCAATATGGTAGATCATGATTTAAAGCGAACACATCTGTTTAAAAATTGCTGTATCGGTGTCTTTCGGGTCGCAAATTTCAAATCCGAAGTCGAAATATCAAAATTCAAAACTTATCCCTCTAGGTCATTTCTATTAAAAGTTCTACGATTTTGAGACAAAATTCAACAAAACTGTCCATAGTGAGCCGACTCTAATCTTTTAAACATGGGAAGGTGGCGCGCGAAAATCAACCGCCCGCACGACCAAAGATTGGAGACCCTTGAGAAAAATTAAAATATAACGAACCCCGGATATAGGCCACCCGGATTAAGACATTCCGAGAATTGACGCCGCGCCGCGGGTATGGGTGAGAGGAGCTGCAGGAGGTGTGCGGTATTCACTCAGACGTGACAAAACAGGAGCGTTACGGTACGGCACTGTACCCTAACCGCCTACCTGTGTAAATGCGTCATGACGTTGCATGTGTTCACTCGAAGTGGGAAGCACACGCGTTTACATAGCGAATAAGCATGATGGCGGGCTCGCGTCATCATTTAGTGGGGCTCCAATATCTACTGGAGACGATGGGACTAATCAGATGATTTCGTGCGAACGAATGAGTCTGCTCTGACAGTGACAACAGCGCCACATAACACGCGAATATATATCTCGAAGTAGTATCTCGAAGTTATTGGAGCAATGTTAATGAAAAAGAGCAGTGAGTATCAATATTTTTAGTCAGAAATGTTATACTGCGGTTGAAAATTAATTCGCTATAAGATTTCTTGTTAATATTTAATTGAAAATAATATTTCTTCTAAATTGGTGATGCTGTCGTTAGCTGTCGCCAGCAGGCTCTACGATTCGACAAAGAAAACAAAGAAAAAGAAGAAGTGTTGGATAGACAGAGAGACAGGGAGAGAGAGGAAGAGAAAGACAGTTGAAAGAGAGTTCCGACCGACTTCACACATCAGAGTCCCACTGCAGTGTTCTGAATCTCAAACTGTCAAGTGTTGACGTGAGAGTAGTGAAAACTGTGTTTTTCGTGGACAGTTACACTAATATTGATAAAAGTAAATGATTTTCTAATAAATAACTTCTTCGTATGTGTGGTTATGAAACTGCGCTACTCCTTATGCGCTATAGACAAACAGTGCATGCTTCCCACTTCACGTGTTCATTTACGAAGGTTTTCGCTTATGCATACATAGTTGCAAAAAGTGATGTGCTTTTGGATGCTGCTGTCTTCAAAATTGAGTGAGTGACAGAGTATCTGGACCGATTATTATTCAAGAGGAAGCTCTCCTTTTAAACGAGATGCTCAACGGCTCGCAAACGTTTAAAGTACGTGAGCAGGTAAAACCTTTATTTTAACGTGTAGCAACAAATTTTTTCCTCATTTCAGTCAAATATTTAGTTATCCTTGTCACCATATTAGAAAAACAATTTTAAAGATATTTTTTACCACGCAGTAAAATCCACCGGAAGCGGTTCATACGCCCCTGATTGTTTAAGTTCGCAGTCGGCCTATTTCCGGGGAGTTAGTTCCAAGGTCAGCCCCAAAACCGATCCTATTTTCGGGGTTCTCTGTATTATTAAATATTATTAAATCAAACTTTAGCAGTCTGCATTAGCTTCGCTATATCATTACCATAAAATTAAAAAAAGATAGTAAAAAATCCGTTGATATCTTCAATGCAACTTCATCTTCGAATATTTATTTTCTCTTAATTTAATTTTTCATTTCTTGCATAAGTTATTCGGGATATGAAGAAAAGTCTCGAAACATTTTTTCCTCGATGGGCCCCATAACTGAGTGAAAAAATAAGGTGTAAATATTTTAATAGTTGTATGTAGACTGAAATCGAGTTCCAAGAAATTTTGCGGCACAATACGTTTGTGCTTTTTGCACATAAACTACCGACCAGATGTGAAAATGTGCGAACTAAGTTTTCTTCCCGTTATCATAATTTAATTAATTCTGATAGTGAACCCGTAACATTTCCTCAAACAATGCATTAAAATCAATTTTTGTAGTATATTTTTTGGCGCTTTTTACAAAAACTGCCAGGCAGACAAAATACTGCATAAGACAAGGATTGCTGATTTCAATAACACCTAACGGTTCACCTCTTATCTAATTTCGGAAAACCTATTCCGGAGTGGTTGGTGGAAGAACGCACATTACTCCGGCCAAAAATCGACAACATAGCTGACTCTAAGAATTGCAGGCTAATTACTTGTCCGAACACGCTGTATAAGATCTTGACAGCTATCTCAAATGATAAAATCGTTCGGACAATCGGACCTGTGTGACAAGAGATGTTCGAACAATGCAGTTCAATGAATGGCGTAACAGGATGTCTGCAAAACCTGCTCATCGACTGATGTGTCTGCAAAAACACAGCATGCTACCAGCGTTGACTATCGATGGCCTGGATTGACTACCTGAAAGCTTTCGTTTGAACCTCCCATAGACTTATCAGCTGTCCTTTGGAAAGCTTGAAGGTTTATCCACACATCGTGATGTGCATAGAGAGATTCATGCCGCTTCAGAAAACCAGATTTGCTACCTTATCTGGAAAAAATCGTATGACAACTAACAATGTCACCTTTCAGAAAGGTGTGTTTCAGGGCGACACCATGAGCCCTCTCCTCTTTTGCCTCACATTATTGCCACTATCTCTCGCACTTCGCCATTCCGAAGGGTACTTCTGCGGCAAACTCGGATATCGAAAGCATAAGGTCACTCATGTATTTTACATGGATGATCTAAAGATCTATGCTAAAAATGAAGAGCACCTACATAAATCTAGCTCTACGGATTGTCGAGAAATACATTCGGGAGATTGGAATGGAGTTTGGGATAGAAAAATACGCCAAGGTTAATTTGAAGCCGTCCCGGTAGTACTATATTCATTTAGAGAGGATCCATTAACGAAGAACGAGCTCAGGTCCCTCGATATCGGGTCACGAAAGGTTATGCACATGAACAAAAGCATACACCTTAAGTCGCCTGTTCCAAGAATTTATATCTTACGCCATCAAGGTGGTCACGGAATACTGAATCTCGAATGTCTTGACAACAGGATTATTCTGGGCACAGGACATATAGTCGCAAATGGACGAAACCCTTTTCTTAAAATGGCCAGGGAAGACGAAGAAGTGAGCAAAGAAGCGTTTTTGTACAAAGCAGCTTAGGAGGCTGCTGAAACACTCGCCTTGACTTCAATATCAGCGGTGAGCAAAATGCATCAGACATTATCCATCTCGAGTACTCACTCCTGAAGGTCCGGATTGAGAAAGCACAGGAGAAAACCTTTCGCTTGTTATTGCTATTAAAATCTCGTTTTTGAATATTTTAGTTAAGTTTCTATTCAAATTTAATTTCCTATACACTGTATAGCCAAATCTAAAGGAATATCTAAAAAAATTGACACGGCGTAAATACACTGACAAATTAGAAGTAGGAGATTCGATGGTGGAAACAATCTTTCTCCAATTCAAACCTGGTTTATCAATTTTTGGTAAAGCATATGCTTTTGCCACAACACTAATATGCGTTTTTAACTGTCAGCTATTTGTTCATTAATATATATTTTATTTTCCCGTCTGGGAACTGTATCATTGAATTTATTTTTAACTGTGGGAACTAAACTAGTCCATACATTTTGGTAGAAAATATATATTTAAAAAAAATGTTTTCTATGGTTTCATTATCATTCAACTTATTCATTCGCTTCAACACAGTGTTTTCATTTAACAATACATTTAACAAACAGATTTTAGGCTGTCTGATGGGGTCTTATTTTCCTTGTATTGTTTCAAACATGGTTTTGGAAGATGTAGAAAAGAGAGTGCTAGCAAAATTTAATTTTGAACCTGTCTTATATCAACGTTATGTTGATGAATTATTTGTGCATATTCCTTCAAATAGAATATTAGACTTGGTCAACGCTTTTAATGGTATTGAGGATTTCATTCATTGAGTCACAAAATTGGTTTAAGTAAAGGATTAGCAGACAGTTGCATACAATTAATTAATGTAATGTTTCTAAAAAAATTTTTTGATAGTATGAAGGTCACCTGGCAACAGAATAATTATAAACTTCCGTTAATAGAAAGTGTTGTAAAAGAAGGGATCTACACAATTTACAATAGAACAAGCGTAAATAATAAGCAAAAAATGGTTAGTAAAATACGAAACAAAAATTTTAGAGGTTATCTCACCTCACCTTCAAGGACTTTCTGAAAGACTAAGAAGTTCTTTAAAAAAATTTGACATTAATGTTTATTTTAAAAATAACCATAATCAACACATTTTGTTTGAATGAAAAAGATTCTGAAAAAACTGAAAATTTATCAGGCGTGCTATATTTAATAAAGTGTACTGACTGCAATAAAGATTACATGATTGGAACTGCTTGGAGATTAAGAACAAGAATTGCTAAGCATACAAGAGATTGTGAAATTGAAAATTTGAATATTGGTTTGTTTCTAAACTCCTGGAATTATGACCATTTTTTAATTTTCATAGTATTACAATTTTTGCAAGAGATAATAACACTTATAAAAGACAAACTATAGAACCATTTTTTTATAAATAAATGTATTCAATAAACCTTCAACCTGAAACAATAAATATTAATCTGATATACCAGGGGGCGATTATGTAACTTTTTCACTTTTACTCCTACTACTTCTACTACTTTTTACTTCTACTTTCATTTTTTCAAAATTTACGTCGGCTGTCTCTTTTTGAACATTTTTATTGTTACAATAATTGAAAAAACAACTAAATTTCGGAAATGTGGAAGTGAAAATGAAAGTGAAAATGTTACATAATCGCCCCAGTGCATTATGAATTAAAATTGTTATTCTAACTTAATGTACAACCATTGAATTTAATAAGCTATAGAGCGTTTTCGTCATCCGTGATTCAATGAAAACTTGACCTGTTTGTCGTCGCTCATGTAGCATCGTCAATTACGTCAATTAGATACATGTCTTGTATCGTCCGCTGTATGATGTAATTACATTTATTATTGGGTTTTTCTCAATTAAAATGTAATTTTTTGTACAATCACTCAGAGAAATGTCCTTTTGTGACAAAAGGATGTTTCTTGAAGTAAATGGAATTTCCTCTCAAAATTAAGGTATCGAACACAAGATATTGTCCGATCGGACTAAAGTTTTGCACACGAACTACTGGCATGGTAAGGTACGTTTTTTGCACTATTAGAATTCGGCCCTCAAAAAAAGGACAGTCGACCCACACTACTGTACACGAACCTGCAGACCAACCTGTACAGGTTATATTGAAAATTCCTGCTCAGAAATTTGGCGAAGGAAACTACATAATCCTGCAAAGGAACCTATATGAAAGCTAACCTTTGAATGATCCTGTATATGTTTCTTCACGAAGTGAATTGAGTAGGGGGTTCATGTACAGGAACTTGTTCAGGATGCTATACATGAACCTGCATAGGAACTAGTCAGCGAGGGTTCTTTAGTACCTTGGCTCTCCCAATAGTGAGTTGGATTTTCAAGGCAATGAAAGTAAGGCAACTTTATAGCTGTAAGCGACATAAGTATTCATGAAGGCCTTCTGCAGTGGACCCTATACGCTTTTCTGTACAGGATCCTTCCAAAGGTTTCTTTAATGGCTTTCTATTAAGGACCTTATACACGTTTCTGTACAGGAAACTACGCCTAAATTTACTTCGCAACGGAAGATGTACAGGATCGTTCCAAAGGCTCCTTTGTCCGTGTAGGTTCCTTTTCAGGATCATGTACAGTTTCCTTTGCCAAATTTCTACATAGGAATCGTCAAGATTATCCGTACAGGTTCGTGAGCATGTTTGTATACAGGAAAGTGTACAGGAACATATGCAGGATCATCCGAGGTCTCTTTACAAGATTTATTAGTTGGTTAATTATAAGTGTATGCGTACGTATATGCAATTAATCGATGTAATAGTGCGATGTTATTCGTCCAATGAAAAAATGGTTTTTTGTGCCAACTAATTAGTTTTTTAAGATATGGTACTGCTATTTTAATAGTTAATACTAGTATTTTTTCAGTTGACATAGAAATTTTATTATTTGCAGTGACTATTCAATTAGTACAATCAACTAATAAAATAATTGTCGCAATGAATATAATAGCAGTACCATATCATACAAACTGAATTTCTGACCAACACTGTTAAAAATGTCTGTAGGAATTTTCAGAGGCGCGTCACTGAAGCTTTATGCAGGAACCGTTTCTAAATTTTCCAAAACAGGAACAGAAATTTCAGCAACGGTAACTGCATAAAGCTTTAGTCACATGTTCAAGAAACTTCTATTTATCAAACTCCTACCCCTTTCTAACATTTTTTGGGGGCGAGAAGGCAGCCCTGTAATTCGTCGTTTGTCAAACTCCTACCCCTTTCCAACACTTCGTAGGGAAGGAAAGGCACCTCTGTGATCGGTCACAGAAATAATGTTGGTCAAAGCCCTATCCCTGCATCTCTCTGATCCGTCTTCTGTGATTAATCACAGAAATAATTTCAGTTTTACCCCTAACCTTTTCTATTTTTTTTAGTCTGCGAAGTCAACTAGCAAGATGGCCGATATTGAGGGTCAACAGGAGCATGAAACACATGGGAGAAAAATTAATTTTTTAATATTTTTGGCTGCAGTGTAGGCTCTATCCTTAAAATATGCTTTTTACCGGTACCGACCATTTTTTTTACCGGTACCGGCTTTGCATACACAACCTTTTAAATACTGTAAATTTACCGAATTCTCTGAATTTTGATACAATCTTTGCAGTGTTTCTAATTCTCTCACAATTAGTCTAGCTAGTCTACTGCTAAGCTAGCAGTGAATGAAAATGTACTTGTTAAGTGAATCCCACAGAATTCTCTCGAATTTTGTAGAATTAGTTTTAGAATGTTTCTTTCTTAATTTGAAGAATTTTTAATACTTTTCAACCTATGAGAAAACAGATTAAATTATTTTAAATTTAAAGATTTTTAAATTCTCCAAATTCCTCTGAATTCGCTGAATTCTACTAAATCCATCGCAAGTTTCGTAATGTACTCGTCTTTTGAATTCCACAAAGCTGTCAAGAATTCTGTTTAATACCTTTCAACACTTTAGAGTTAATTTAAAGAATTTTAAATACTTTTCACCCTATCGAAATACGCAATAAATAGTTTAGGAGATGTAGAAAGACTCATAAGTCCTATAAATTCTTCCGAATTTTTCTGAATTCTAATAAAATCATAGCACTTTTCCTAATTATTTTCCAATTAGTAAAGTTAAAGAGTCGGCATAGGTACGACTAAAGGAAGATGTACCCTTTATTTGAATTCCACACAATTCTATCAAATTCTGTAGAAATACATTCGATACTTTTGAATTAATCAAAAGGTTTTTGAATAATTTTCAAGCTACGATAATACATATTGAATTATTCTTAATTGAAATGCTCATAAATTTGACAAATTCCTCTCAATTCTTCACGATACTACTGAAACCATAGCACTATTCCTAATTCTTTCCAAATTATTCAAGTTATTTCGACGGCTTAGCTACCACTGAATGAAGATGTAATCGTTATTTGAATTCTGCGGAATTCTCTCAAATTACGTAGAATTCCCCTCAATAGTTCTGAATTCATTTAAAGAATTTTTAAAAACTTTGAAGCCATGAGAAAAAACATTCAATTCTTTGGAATTTAAATACATTTAAAGTCTTGCTTTTTATAACCTAAAATAAGGAACTAGCTTTGATAGATATTTCAAATCGTCTTTTTCCCAAGTTTTTTCAGTAGTTTTTCGACTGGAGAATCCAAACAAGCGTGTTCTTTTTTGACGAGAGACGTTTACGAGCGTTTAGAAAAGTGTGAATTGTTCAAAATTTACTATCTTAGCTTTTATGAGCGAAAATAAATTTGGAAAATTTGGAGAATTTGAAAATCTTTAAATTTCAAATAATGTAATCTGTATTCTCATAGGTTGGAAAGTATTAAAAACTCTTTAAGTTAATAAAAAACATTTTGAAGAGAAGTCTTCAAAATTCGTGAGAATTCAGCGGGATTCAATTAACAAGTACATCTTCATCCACTGCTAGCTTGGCAGTCGACTCTAAATAGACTAATTGTGAAAGAATTAGAAACACTGCAATGCTTGTATCAAAATTCGGAGAATTCGGAGGGATTTACAGTATTTAAAAGGTTGTGTATGCAAAGCCGGTATTGGTAAAGAAAATTGTCGGTACCGGTAAAAATAATATGTTAAGGGTAGAGCCTAGACTGCCGGCAAAAATATTTAAAAATTAGTTTTTCCCCCATGTGTTTAATGCTCCTGTTTGATCCTCAATATCGGCCATCTAGCTAGATGACGTCACACACTAAAAAAAATTAAAATAGGTTAGGTGTGAAACGAAACTTATTTCTGTGATTAATCACAGAAGACGAATCAGATAGATGCAGGGATAGGGCTTTGACCAACATTATTTCTATGACCAGTCACAGGAATGGCTTCCCGTCCCCCACGAAGTAATGTAAAGGGGTAGCGGTTTGATCAACATTATTTCTGTGACCAGACAGAGCTCTGCCTTCCCGACCCCACGACGTGTTGGAGGTTTGAGAAACATTATTTCTGTGACCTGACACAGGGGTGCCTTCCCGTCACTACGAAGTGTTGGAAAAAGGTAGAGGTTTGACAAAAATTATTTTTAAGACCAGACACAGAGGTGCCTTCCCGCCCCCTCGAATTGTTGGAAGGGGGTAGGAGTTTGACCAAAATTATTTCTGCGACCAGTTACAGGGTTGCCTTCGCGCCCCCGCGAAGTATTGAAAAGGGGTAGGGGTTTCATTAACATTACTTCTGTGACCAGACACAGGGCTGCCTTCCCGCCCCACGAAGTATTGAAAAGGAGTAGCGGTTTGAGAAACATTATTTTCGTGACCAGACATAGGGATGGCTTTCCGCCCCCCACGAAGTAATGTAAAGGGGTAGCGGTTTGATCAACATTATTTCTGTGATCAGACAGAGCGCTGCCTTTCCGCCCCCACGAAGTGTTGGAAAGGACTAGCGGTTTGAGAAACATTATTTCTGTGACTAGTTATAGGACTGCCTTCCCGCCCCACGAAGTGTTGAAAAGGAGTAGCGGTTTGAGAAACATTATTTCCGTGACCAGACATAGGGATTGCTTCCCCCCCCACGAGATATTGGAAAGGGGTAGGGGTTTGATAAACATGACTTCTGTGACCAGACACAGGGCTGCCTTCCCGCCCAACGAAGTATTGAAAAGGAGTAGCGGTTTGAGAAACATTATTTTCGTGACCAGACATAGGGATGGCTTTCCGCCCCCCACGAAGTAATGTAAACGGGTAGCGGTTTGATCAACATTATTTCTGTGACCAGACAGAGCGCTGCCTTTCCGCCCTCACGAAGTGTTGGAACGGAGTAGCGGTTTGAGAAACATTATTTCTGTGACCAGTTACAGGACTGCCTTCCCGCCCCATGAAGTGTTGGAAAAGAGTAGCGGTTTGAGAAATATTATTTCTGTGACCAGACACGGGGTAGCCTTCCCGCCCCCACGAAGTGTTGAAAAGGGGTCGGGGTTTGACCAACATTATTTCTGTGACCAGACACAGGGGTGCCTTCCCGCCTCTATGAAGTTTTGGAAAGGGGTAGGGGTTTGACCAACATTATTTCTGCGACCAGTTACAAGGCTGCCTTCTCGCCTCCAAGAGATATTAGAAAGGGGTAGGGGTTTAACCATAATTATTTCTGTGTCCAGTCACAGGGGCACCATCTAGCCTCCACGAGCTGTTGGAAGGGGTGAATTTTTTGAATTCATTGAATTTCGTTAATTCCCCGAATTCAATGAATTTTGTGAATTCCATGAATTCCGTGCATTCCTTGAATTTTTGAATTTTATGTAAGGTTCAAAAACAGGTAAAAAAATTATCGGTACCGGTAATTTTTTTTCACCATTACCGAGAATTTTTTTTCACCAGTACCGAAAATTTATTTTCACCGGTACCGACAGTGTGAATTCCACGAATTCTTTGAATTTCGTGAATTCCAAGATTTCTTGGAATTCCGTGAATTCCGTTAATTCCATAAATTCCATGAATTCCCTGTATTTCGCGAATTCTTTGAATTTCATCAACGCCGTTAATTCCATGAATTTTGTGAAGTCCGTGGAATTCCGTTAATTCCGTGAGTTCCCTGAATACCTTGAATTCTGTGAATTCCTTGAATTTCATGAATTCCTTGAATTCCATGAATTGCTTGAGTTCCATGAATTCCTTAAATTCAAAAGTGTTCGGGGTAATTAAAAAATGTTAATGTAATTATTTCTACAGAACTTGGGAGAATTCTGCGGAATGCTAAGAATTCAGGAATATTCGACAGATTTCAAACAAATTTTTTTATTGATCATTTTCTATTGAGTTTTTCACAAGGAATCTGAAAATGTAAATATATATTTTGAATACTTGGACACGCTGTATAGAAAATCGTTTACATAGAAACTTCGCTCACTTATAGTCTTACTATAATTCATATTGTCAAGGCAAATATATACAGCAAATTGATATTAAAATTAACAGACCAACGGTATTACTTAAAATTACAGATATAACCTATCTAGCAAAGAGGGCATCATTTGACGTATTATTAATTTACGGCGCCAGGTGACAAGAATACGGCACCCGAAGTTCGCAGAATCGACCATTGTCTTGGCTTTAACCCTAGCCATGCCTAGCTCAGTGTGGGATGGTGGGTAGGAGTGAGAGAATTAATGCTCGAGGCGTCCGCCTCCAATAACCAAGGTTCTTAGATAATAATAAAATTAAGAAAATTTAATAACGACAAATCGAGGTAACACAAGAGCTTTCTCAGCAAGAGATTCGGCTGAGGAACCCAGGCTTCAACATTTTTTCTTTTTTTCCCTAATAAAGACGAAACCAACTATCCCCACGAACGCTGGGCTCCCCGACAACGATAACGACGATAAACAGAAAGGCAATGAAACAACAAGAGTCACACAAATTATAATAAAATGTATGAGGTCGAGGCTTGAAGGTAAGTTGGCCACTTTTCGAAATCATTTGTCAGGTTAGGCTTCCACCTGGGCGAGACCCGAGAGAGCCTTTACTTTAACGTTGACTCATACCAAATCCACGTTACACGCAGTACATGGACCAATTCCTCTTCCTCGAAATCTATAAATGAAAGACCTTGCAAACGCAGTATTTTCTTTTATACATTCCTTAAAATATTTTAAATTTCAAAACTAATACACAAAATCAGAAGGTTAGACGGTCGACAGTTCATGTGTCATTGACAAGTGTGTGTGCATAAACAAGTTCAGTTCGTATAATTTCCCCTTCGTTCGCTTTTCCAGTAGGTTGTGACTCTGGTGTAACTTCACACGTCAACGAAATACAAAATTTAAAAAATATGTTTTCCACAATCAATCAAATTAGACAACATTCTCTTGAATTCTGTAGAATTTCCTTGAATTTTGTAGAATTCTCCTGAATTCTGAAGAATTCTTTTGAATTCAGCAGAATTTGCTTAAAATCAGCAAAACTCTCTCTAGTTCTGTGGGATTCTTTTGATTTCAGCAGAATTCTTTTGAAATCAGTGGAATTCTCTTGAATTTTGTATCATTCTGTTGAATTCAGTAGAATTCTCTTGAATTATGTAAAATCCTCTTGAATGCAGTAGCATTCTTTTAAGTTCGGCAGAACTCTGTTCGATTCAGCAGAATTCTCTTACGTTTGGCAGAATTCTCTTGAATTGAGCAGAATTCTCTTGAATTTATTAGAATTCTTTTGAGTTCGGCAGAATTCTCGTGCAGTCTGTAGAATTATCTTGAATTGAGTAGAACTCTCTTGATTTATTTTGAATTCATTAGTCTTTCCAATTTTTATTTTTGTGAACGTCACAAGAAATTTCGATAACATTCCATTGAAAAAATGCCAAGTTACCAAGTTACTTTTTTTTGTGTATTTTAAAGTGCACGGTTCTCTGCCTAGATGCAAATCACTGTATTACGCATGTATTAAAAATTACCAAATATTTTTAAGGTTGCATTTGTCACTGCAAACATACCCCCGATAAACAAATTTTGACAAAGAACATAAAAATAGGATAGACGCTGTAACTAGAACGTCGTCCAGTTTAATCGACTAGGTTCTTTTTCACAAATTAAAAATGATCACCCCAAACACCTTCAGAAGACTTGTAGATGTCTGGAGTGATCATTTTTAATTTGAAATTTTTCGTCTCTTATAGTTGCAAGCAGCTGAGATGAGGTTTGGCAAATGTACTAGGAGTAATTTTTTGGGATTGCTAAAAGTTACAGTAAGGATGATAATATAAACTGAAGTCATGGCAAGGCGCCTGAAATGACTATTTTTCATTTCAAATTTATGTCCCGTTTTAGTTGAAGACAGCTCAGAAGACGCTTCTTAAATGTACTAGGGTTGGTTTTATGGGGTTGTTGAATATTATTGTAAATGTATTAGGAGTGCTTTTTTAAGGCTTTCGAATATTATTCTAGGGATCGGGATATCTACTCAAGTGTTGGAAAAGTGTGTGGGGTGATTATTTTAAATTTTAAATTATTTGGCAGTTTAGTTTGAAGGAAGCTCAGACAGGGTTCGATGAAAGTACTAGGGTTGGTTTTTGGATGCTGTATAATATGAATGTAGGAATTACAATATCTGCTAGAGCTTTTGAAAGGTGTCTGGAATGACAATTTTCAATTTGAAATTTTGTTTGCTGCTTTTTTCAAGGTATGTAGTTGAGATGGGATTCGTTAAATGTACTGGGGCGCTTTTTTAAGGCTGTTTATTATTATTGTAGGGATAGCGATATTTGCTAGAGTCCTAGAAAGTGTCTGGGATGACTATTTTTAATTTGCAAATTTTTTGGCTGCTTCAATTAAGGGGTCATTCTACTATCTCACTTTGGAAAAATCGATTTTTTTTTCTTTAAATTTTTCGATAGGTTATATATTCAGAAATATCTTATCAAAATTTCACGCAGAAATTCTGAGTCTTTCCTATACTTTTGAGAGCTTTGAGCAAAAGCGCGTAGAGAGCTGAGTGCTTGTCAACATCGTAGCGTTGTTTCATTTTGTGCAGTTTCGTTTAGTGAACATGTTAGATATAAAGTGAAAGAGATTATCAAATCAGGAGGATTCATTCAAACAAGCAGAAGGAATATTATATGGAGCAGGGATCGCTGATTAAGTGTAAATCACTTTTTCTTACAATTTTTATGTTCCGAAAACTTTAAACGCGTTTTTCTCGAAACAACGTTTTTGCGATCTGCGCGCACGATTTCTCAAGAAGTTTTCAAACGCATTGCCTTCCTCGCTTCGCCTCGCCTCGCACGCATGTCCCCACTTTCTTGCTTTGCCTTGCATTACCAAACTCTGCCTCCGCGGCTAATCCCTAATACTTATCTACTATTTACAATATTTACATTTACTTATATTCACTTCCTCCTCTATTTACAATCTTTCCTTCTCCATTCCTCTTCCTCCTTCCTTCTCTTCTTCTCCATCTTACCGAAGACTCCCTTCACCCATGCTACTCCCCTTTTGTCCCCCCTTTCATGCATCAGTACCTCCATGCTTATCCCACTCCTTTCCACCTCTACGCACTCCTCCAACCAATGCTCCACTCTTTCCTCCCCCTTCCCACATAGTTCACACATCCTCTTTTCCCTAGCGAGCCAGAACCTATTATAACCCTCCATGCACCCACATCTCATCCTCGCTATAAGCTCCTGACTTCCTTTCTCTCCTTTCTCACACAAATATTGCGCTCTCGTCCTTGGCATAATCCACACATAGTTCCCATTAAACCTTGTCTCTCTTCTTCTCTCTTCCCCTGCTGTCTTCTCTCTCTCCATGCTGTTTTTCTTAACCAACTCATATACCTTCCTTCCTTCCTCATGCATCCTTCTCACTTCATCCATCTGCAGTCCATTCATTCTAAAATACCTTTCTCTTTCAACCTCCATCTTCCCACCCCCTCTCCTGTTCTCCTTCTCCCACCAACACTCCCTAACCAGCTTACTTCCCCCCTCTTCCAAAAATTTCTCCTCATACTTACACGCCCGACTCCCCGCTAGAATCCCTACACTCGTTCTCCCCGTCTCCGTCCTGACAATATAATTAGGCGTGTTCCTTGCCAGCCCCAGTGTCCACTTTACATACCTCTCCTGTGTCCTATTTACCTCTTCGCTTTCCTTCCACCCCCACACCTCTACTCCATACAATAGGACACTCATCACTAGTGAGTCAAACAATTTCATTCTCCTTCCAAAATCATCTGCGAATAACTTCTTTCCCAACCCCCACACCTGCCTCATCACCACATTTGCCCTCCTCACTCTCTCTTTTATGTGACCATCCACTCCGCCATTCCTCCGAAACAAGAAGCCCAGGTACACAAACTCTTTCACCTCCTGCACCGCCATTCCCTTCCACTTCCACTCCCCTTCCTTACCCCTTCCACCTCCTTTTCTGAAAACCATAACCTTGGACTTTTCCGCATTCAGTTCTAACCTGTTCTTATCCAGGTATCTTCTCAACCTCTTTATCATTTCCTTTAAGGCCTCCTCGATTTTTGCCACCAACACTATGTCATCTGCATACGCTAGCGACCAAATTCTAACCCCTGCTATCCTGACTCCTCCTACTACTCCGGCCTACAGCTTACTTTCCATATCCGCAATTAAAATCTCAAAAAGCGTTGGGCTAAGCGGACACCCTTGTCTTAATCCCCTATCCATCCAGAATCCCTCCGAAATCCCCTGTCCTCCTCTAACCTTATCTTTGGTCTCTTCATATATCTCCCTCACCCTCTCGATCAGGCCTCTCTCCACTCCCCTATCCTCCATCGCCTCCCACAATCTCCCCCTATCCACCGACGGAAACGCGCCTTTTAGATCCACAAAAAACGCGTACACTCTCGACCCCTTCTTCGCTAATTCTCTATTCACAATGTGCTGCAGAACATAGATATTGTCGATAGTACTCCTACCGGCCCTAAAGCCCGCCTGCCCCTTCGGCAATATTCCTTTCCCCTCGACATCCTTCCGCAGCCTCTCCGCCACCACCATCGCGTATACTTTATACGCCGTATTCATTAGCGTAATTCCTCTATAATTTTCCTGCCTATCCCTATCTCCTTTCTTATACAGAGGTACTATTAACCCTTCTCTCCACCCTCGTGGGAATCCCTCCCCCCTCCATACTTTCTTCACTACCTCCTTCAGCCTCTCCCTAACCTCTTGTGTACTAAACAGCCATGCTTCGTTCTCTAGCCCATCCAGCCCTGCTGATTTTGACCTTTTTAACTTCCTTATCTGTTTCTCTATCTCCTCGTCATTCAACTCCTCCATCTCTGCCTCCCCCGTTCTTCTACTCCCATCATCTCTCTTCCTTGAATCTGAGCCCTGAAATAATTCTTTAAAAAACTCCCTCCACACCTCACTCCCTATCTTGTCGCTTATCCCTACTCTACGCTTCCTAAACCTATTTATTATCTTCCATACTTCCCCTTCTGTCTTAACATTTCCTAACTCCTCCTCCAGCTCTTTCTCCGTTTCCTGTTCTTTCTTCTTACACATCAATCTAAACCCTTCCTCATTTCTACGTACTCCTCCCTTTTCGCAGTACCCTCTTTCCACTTCTTATACTTCCTCTTCACCTTTCTTTTCATCTTTTTACATTCCCTATCCCACCAAGGCTTCACCATTCCTTTCTTCTTCTTTTTTAATACCTTCTTTTGCACGCACCCTTTCACTTTCTCTTTTAAATCCTCCCATATCTCTTCCACCGTCTCCCCTTCGAAGCGTACCTTCCCTAACTGCTCCTTATATTTCTCTATCGCCTCCCTTGTCCAGCTAACCCTCTCCCCCGTCGACACTTCTGCCCCACCCTGCCTTCCGCCGTTCTCACCCCTTATCCACAACCCTAATGGCTGATGGTCTGATTCTACCCTCCCTTCTACTGCGAATCTCTCCATCTCCTCCCACCCTTGCATATTCATAACTACATAATCTATTACCGATACGCCCACCTTGCCTGCGTATGTGTATTCTCCCTCTTCGTCCCCAGTTGCCATACCATTCGCCACCGCCCAGCCTCTATCCTCCTTCCAGTCCCTTAGAATCTCTTCCTCCTTATTTATTATCTTATCCTTCCATTTCCTTTCGAAGCTCTCCCCTTTCCTGTAAAGTCCCCCTTCCCTCCTCATCCTCGCGTTGAAGTCCCCACCCAGTACCACCATACCCTCCTCTCTTTCACCTAACAGGTCTTCCAGCCTTTCTTTAATTCTTTCCATCCCATCCTTATTGTACACTGTCACAAACTTACTGCTTACCCCTCCTATCTTCACTTTCCTCATTTACACTACCTCCCGCTCTTCCTCTCCGTGAGCTTCTTCCTCTAATCCATCTCTAACCCCCGTTATAATTCCCCCACTAGCCCTTCCTTTCTTCTTCACTCTGACCGCCTCCTGGAGTCTCCACCTATACCCCCTTGGCAGCTTTGGCTCTATTCTATCCCATTCCTTTCTTTCCACCCACGTCTGTACCAGTCCTACCACATCAAATTCCTGGATATACCTCCAGAACTCCTCATCCTTCTTCTTTACCCCTGCTACGTTCCAGTAAAGCACCTTCACAACTCCTCTACCCTGCATTACCCCCACCCCCCTACTTCCTACAAAACAAATTCCCCTGCACTGCCTTCAACACCTCTTTCTCCTCGTCCCACACCCATATTTTCTCGTCTATTTTTATTTTCCGATATCTTACCTTCGCCGATCTCCTTTCACTCCTCTCCCTCCTAGCCCTGTCGTACAGCATTCTCTGTACATTCCTTTCCTTTCTCGTCAAATCGTGATCGATGAAAACTTCCTTATCCTTTATCGTATTTTTATTCCGCATTACTCCCAACTTTTCTTCCCAGCTCTCCAACTTCACAACCGCCACTTCTTTCTCCTTTCTCCCCTCCAACTTAACTTTCCCTACCGTGCCTTTATTCCACCCTCTGCTCTGTAGCAGCGCTTCCACGCCCTCCCTTTCTTCCCCGCTCTTCATCTTCAACCCTCTTATCACAATATTATGTTTCCTGTCTGCCTTCTCCTTTCTCTCCATTCTCAACTCCATTGCCCTTATCCTTTCCGCGAGAACCACCCTTGAACCCTCGAAAGCCCAAGACTCCTGACCACGAACTCCCCCGCTTACTTGCCAACCTAACCTCACTTTCCCTATCCAACTAAATCCCACCTCACACCCACGCTGAAACTCAGTAGTTATCTCCCCAATTCACCCCACACAACCCTACTCACCTCCTCGGCTTCCACCCTGACACTCCACTCACACCTTCCACACAAATTCCGTAAAATTCTCTCACCACCTGTCACTAAACATGTTCTCACTTCCGCCACCAACATGCAAGTCCGAGACACTTTGTTTATTGTTAAATAATACCTAAGCTAAATAATAATTCTATGTGAAAAGATTGTTTTTGTAAACACTCAGATAGCATAAATAAACGCTAAAAATTGTATTCAATTATATAAAGTAGTTGTTGAGAAAAAAATTCTGGAAAATCACCTTTTTTTGCCGAGATAGTAGAATGACCCCTTAAGTGCAACTGAGACGAGGTTCGTTAAATGTACTAGAGGTGGTTTTTTTATGTGTATAATATAATTGTAGAGTTGGGGACAGCTATGAGAGTCTTCGAACGGTGTCTGGGTTGACTATTTTTTTTATCTCGAAATTTGTTTGGATGCTTTAGTTGAAGGCAACTGAGACTGAGATCGTTAAATGTACTAGGGCGGCTTTTTCGAGGCTGTGTAATATTATTGTAGGGATAGCGATATCTGCTAGAGGCTTGTATGGGGTGATTATTTAAAAGTTTAAATTTTTTGGCAGTTTAAATTGAAGGCCTGCTCGGTGGGTTCCTGCCACCACTACGCAGCGCGTCCTCAGGTTGCGGATAGAGGAACGGCCCGTAAGGCTGAACAGCCCCTAAGGTTAACTGCGAATACAAGAATAAGCAACCATGGCTTGGGAGGACTCACCCATTCGCGTTCATACGCATTGGGTGGGTTCTGGCAAGCCGAGGTGCAGCGTGTATCCACCTAGAAACACTACCCGAACCAAAACTAAAAATCTTGTAAGCGAAAAATCCTGCTGTCCCATTGGACACCGCAGCGATGACACTGCCCGCAAGGGATGTGTGGAATGATTCGCCTGCACAGGGCCAAAGGGGTATTGATGCCAGTAGGCGCGCTGCCTTGCAGGGGGATGTTAGGATACGAGGATGAAACTGTAATGTGTCTGACGACAAGTAGACACGGTCCTTGTCAAAGTCGGAAAGCTCCCATACATAGACCCAGAGAGGTACGGGGGTTATCACTTCTGGGACGGTGGACTCACCTACGATCGGAATAGGATCCTAACGTGCGGATTTCCACGAAATTATCATGGCTAACTTGCAACAATAAAAAACGACAGTAAAATATCTAAGGGCGGGAACTCTGAACGCGCGTAGTCTAAATACTAGCGGATTTAGCGAACTCATTGAGATAGCAAAGACATACGATACTGACTTAATAGCACTTTAAGAAACCTGCTGGCCGGGCGATCATGCGTCAATTTCTAAGGATAACTATACTTTTCACTATGGGGGAGCTAAGGGGCGCACACTGGGGACCGGTTTTCTCATTACTAAACGAATTTCGGAAGCGGTTATCGACATGCACTTCATTAACGATCGGTTATCATACATTGTACTGAAGGATAATTTCAGAAAACAGGTGTTAATCAACGTGCACTGCACCACCGAGGACAAAGACGAAGACACTAAGGATCTTTGTTACGAAAAAATCGAACAGGTTTTTGACAAGTTCTGAACGTATGACGCCAAAATAGTATTGGGAGATTTTAACGCGAAAATTGGAAAAGAACCGATGTATAGGCCTACAATAGGGTCGGAAAGTTTGCATGACGTCAATAATGATAATGGGACTAGAGTAATAAACTTTGCAGCTTCAAAGAACCTCGTTCTCAAAAGCACATTTTTCAAACATAAAAATATACATAAGGCCACCTGGACATCACCAGATGGTATCACTCACAATCAGATTGATCACGTTCTAATTGACAGAAGACGTCATACAAACATTCTCGATATAAGATCGTACAGGCGAGCGGATTTAAATTCAGACCACTTTCTCGTGATAGCAAAACTAAGATCTAGGCTAGCGTCAAGTAAGAGAACAAGCCGCACAGAGCCAACAGTTCGTTTCAATATAGATAAGTTTAAAACACCAACAGAAATATTAAATTATCAAGCTAAGATTTCCAATAGTTTCGGCGTTCTCCAAGAACAGAAAGACGATAACGATAATTACGTGGAGGACTCGGAAGCCCTGTGGAGCAATATGAAAAAGGCGATAAAGACAGCCGCAAAACTTACTATAGGTTTAAAGAAAGTAACCAAAAGCAAACCATGGTTTGACGAAGAGTGCAAACTTTGGTTTGAAAAACGTCGGAAGGCCAAACTAATTATTTTACAAAATAAGTGCGATAAAACACATAAGAAGTATCTCGAGATTAGTCAAAGTACAAATAGGCTTTATAGATCCAAGAAAAGGGAGTGGGAAAGGAATAAAATACTAGCAATAGAAACGCATAATAAACAAAATAACCCGCGTGAGATGTACAGGGGAATCAATTTTATAAGGAAAGGCTTCCAAAGTAAAACGGAGGTAATGATGGAAGAAAATGGCAATCTAGTAGCCGATGCGACAGAGAGACTGAATTTATGGAAAAACTATTTCGATAAGCTATTAAATGTACGCGAAGCCCCCGTTGAAGGTAATCTCGGTGAAATCCACACTGCCGATCTACTAATTGATGATCCTACTGATGTAGAAATAGAAATGGCCATAAAGAAGTTGAAAAATAACAAAGCCGCGGGCATCGACGACCTACCGTCAGAACTGATAAAAAATGGAGGCCCTTGCCTCACAAGGCAAATTTGTAAATTAATACGCGCAGTTTGGAAAACAGAATGCATGCCGGAGGAATGGAATACCTCTATTATTATTTCCATCTTTAAAAAAGGCGATAAAACGAACTGTAACAATTATCGGGGAATTTCACTTGTGCCTTCGTGCTATAAGATCCTGTCCAATGTAATCTTAAGTAGACTAACTCCTTTGGCACGAATGTACTGGATCCTAGAGTTCTTGGGTGTACCAAGAAAATCAGTTAGACTTATCGAAATTTGCTTAAGCGGCAGTAGGGGTAGAATGCGTGTAAACGGAAGTTTATCTGAAGAGTTTTCGATCCGTGATGGCCTGAAACAGGGCGATGCACTTTCGTGCGCCCTTTTCAACTTAGTTTTAGAATACGTGGTCAGACAAGTACAAGCGAATCCGACCGGTGCTACCCTCAATGGGATAATACAAATTCTTGGGTATACGGATGATCTCGACTTACTAGGGGATGATAAAGAAACCGTAGCTAAAAATACAGAAATCTTGATCACAAAAGCCAAAGATATTGGTTTGGAAGTTAGCGAATGGAAGACAAAATATATGACCTTCGCCAGATCCGAACAAAGTAATGTAGGCTGGGATCTAATGTCCGGAAATATGAAATTCGAAAGGGTGAACGAGTTTAAATACCTCGGGTCTATTGTAACTAGCGAAAATAACATGAAAACGGAAATCAACGCGCGGCTGCACGCTGGCAATGGGTGCTATTATGCAGCAAACACGCTACTAAAATCGCGATTGCTATGCAGAAACATCAAAGTAAGAATTTACAAAATGATAATAATGCCGGTCGTCATGTACGGGTGTGAAACGTGGGCGCTGATGAAGGGAGTGGAGAATAGGTTTAGAGTTTTCGAAAATAAAGTACTTAGAAAAATCTATGGTCCAAAGAGGGACGAAGAGACTTGTGAATGGAGAAAACTGCATAATGATGAGCTGCATGCTCTCTACAGGTCAGCAAATATTAATAGAGTTATGAAAGCGCGTAAATTAAGATGAGTGGGGCATGTAGCAAGAATGGGCAATGAAAGAACAGTGGCGCAAGTTTTAAGAGGGAAACCGACTGGTAAGAGACCTCTAGGCAGACCGAGAAACAGATGGGAGAAAAATGTAAGGGATGATCTAAAAGAACTAGAGCATGATTACTTAAACTGGATGGAGGATGCACAGGATAGAGATGCGTGGCGGTTTCGGGTAGATGAGGTAATGCACTTTCGAGTTCGAATTGCTAATCGATAATAAAAAATAATAATTAAGTTGAAGGCAGCTGATATGAGGTTCGTTAAATGTACTGGGTGTGGTTTGTTGGGGCTGTCCAATATTATTGTAGGGATATGAATATCGACTAATGTCTTGGGAAGGTTTCTATGGTGCCTATTTTTAGTTTAACATTTTTTTGGCTGCTTTTGTAAGCCCCAAAAAAAAAAACTTTTGGCTCACAGTTTTTTTAAATATCTATATATTTTTAATTAGAGGTAGATGTTAAATTCATGGCTTTGTTTTCCAAACATTAATGTGGTTAGTTTTAGTAAGCTTGAAAGTAGTTTAGAGCTATGATATATACGTTTTTTTGTACTTACTCCCTCAGTTTTTCTTTGCGGGTTGATTCCATAAAATAATTGTTAAGTGTTTTAGAAAACGCAAAAATAGGACAAATTTCGGATATGATTATATTTATGGTGAGCTCATAATTCATTTTAGGCGTTGTTTAAAGGAAATTTATTTTCGCAATTTTTAATCTTGAAGAATTTTCAATTAGTAATTTTTCTATAAAAATAAACAAATTTGTATAAATATCGTAATCTTCGGAATACTATTTATACGGAGTGTCGTTAATGATTTCATGCCGTTTTACATAAATATGAGTAGATGCAAAAAAACTCGGATTGTCTAATTTCTTCAAATATTAAAAATGTCAACTTTGTTGTTAAATAAACAAAAATTTTGAAAATTGATTTCCACAAATCTCTTCAAATATTGTTCAATTAACTTCTAAATTACCTATTATTACACAATATATTTCGTTAATAGAGTCACTGGAATCTATTGAAAATGAGTTTGTTTACCATATTCGAGCCTTTTCCTATGGTGTTTAGTAGAAAAATGGTTACAAAACAATTACGAAACATTTAGGCACTATTTCATTAGTACACGGAAAAAATGTAGCATTAAATCAAGAAAATATCGGTACGAATACGGACGATAGAATATAGTACGAATGAATTCAAAATAAATCGAAGCTTGTTCTAATGAATTCAAAAGTATTCAACATTTATTTAATGAGTTCAAAAGTGTTTAAAAAATTTCTCATGAATTTTACAGAATTCAACAAAATTCTACGTATATTTAATCTCTCCCTTTTACGGGTTTGAGGGCCTCCGCTC
>CAKNYM010047603.1:63037-80275 GCA_932195095.1 Andricus curvator | reverse complement strand
AACTAATTCATCCAATTATTGAAATTAAATTAATTCTAGGAAATTTTATAATTCGATAAATTTGGATATTGGAAATTTAAACATTTGTCCATTTATAATTCGGTCCCATATTATTTCCGGCAATTACTTCCTCATAGAGGAAGCTTTGTAGTGATGTCAAAATCCAGTTTCCAAAAAACGGTTTTTCTGAATATATTTCAAGGGGAATATATATAATTTGACGTCCTGAAAAATTGTCCGGTAGTGTGCATGTGTGAGTGTATGATATGTCAAGCTTTTTACGATCATGCAATATCTGGTGAACGTGTACCGATAAATTGATGAAATTTGGCATACTTATTCCACTATACATATACCAAGTTGAATTTCTTACAAGGCTTTAACAAAATATTTTAAAACCGCTTGGACCCCGTTATCAACGAATTGAGCCAAGCGAAATTCTATAGGAACGGCTTACACCGGGGCTCCTTTTATTCCTATTCAATTTTTTAATTTATTATATTTTTTATATTTTATCAATTTATACAATATTATTTATATAACTATTTAATTATTCCTATTATTACACCAAACTCTCGGCTTCAGTCCCCCCGATTTTCGCCTTCCTAGAACTGCCGTCTCAGGCACCGGTTGTTTACGTTTGGATCCCCCCGATTTGGGACCGAAGACAACTCCGGACACTGAACTGAAACCGAGAGTTTGGTGTATTCCTACTTAATTCACCCCTGTCTTCAGAAAAAATTCCTAACACCTGTATAAATAGGACCAGAGTTTTTTCGAGTCCTTGAAAACCTTCCAGTGACCAAAATACACTAGGACAAAAATTGCCATGACCCAGGATTAAAAATTATAAATACAACGTATTGTTTAATTTTTTATGTTTGATATTTAATAAAATTATCTTCATAATTTGTGTGTTACAATTTACTATGCGCATGTGTGGGATTATTTAGCACAAAAATACACTAAAAGAAATCGGCAAGACCGAGATATCGAAATTGAAATTACAATAAATTTTAAAAATTTGGAATTTGGTATTTCTTAGAATTTTTTCTTCTGTACTTCTATGCTAAAAAGGCCCACACATGCGCAGAGTAATTTTTCAACCATAATTTATAAAGATAATTTCAATTAATACCAAAATCAGAATTTGAAAAATTCGCTGTATTTTTACTTTCGATTCCTGGATCTTGTCGATTTTTTTCTAGTGTGTAATTTTTATATGCTGAAAAAACCTACATATATGCTCAGAATTATTTGAAACCGCAAGTTACAATACTTTTTTGACATTCAGATATGTAAAAATAATAATTAAAACTTAAGAAAATTTAAAACCTCAGCAAAACATCAATTTTCAAACATTTTTTTCAGCGCGGGTAACTAAGCTGCATGGCTATCGATTCCAAAATTAATTCTTTACTTTTTTAGGATCCAAATATGCTAATTTTTCGCGTTGTAGCGATTTCGAATCCCATAATTTATTATTTTCGACCCACCCTATAATGCATTTCTTATCGGAAAACCTTTTTAGAGATGCATTGATGCCTGTAACATTTTTTATGTGTTTTTCAATGAAATTTAATATTTAGCTGGTTACACTGTGTTGTTTTCAAGCAACATTATCACTCTTACTTTCCTTATAAATATGAAAATCTTAATTTAAAACTTTTTTTAAATTTGACAAGGTTTAAAACATTGGAATAAGTTTTTTTATGTCCCAGCAATTGTTAGAAACATTGTTTATTTAGTTGTAACATTTAAAACTGATTAAAAAAACAGTATTTTCGTGCTATTTTCACACAGAATAAGACGCATAAAAATTGAGAAAATCTATTTCTGACAAACGTCCGAAAGGATTTCGGTCCTCAAAGGTTATTGAGAGAGTTGTTTCAAACGATGTTACTTTTAGACCGTTGCAAATCTGCAATGTCCAGAACGAAAGAGTTAATGATTTGCTGAAGACTCTTACATTAGTAGAGTAACTTAGGAGGTCTGCTTTCTTACAGGCAGCTTGCGTTCTTAAAAATTTTAATTTGTATTTCTCCCACATTTGTGCGCAAGCCTTTCAAAATTCAAGGTTTGAAGCATCGACAACTGTAATTTGGTGATTGTGAATTCTCTTTTGTTAAAGCTCCATCGGCTTTAAAGAACACATTCTCATCACGTATCTCGTGCTTCGCACTCGATTGTGTCGAAAATGCGAACTTTTCTACACTATATGTTCAACTCTATTATATCAAATGTATATTATATTTATTTACGTACCTCGGTCTGGGGCTGCTTATTCAGATATTGCAAAATAGAGTACAAATTTTATTTTTAATGATTACTTTAATATTTGTTTCTCACTTTGAATTAAATTTTATTCTCAGCTACCCTCAGAAATCTATCATTTCAATAAATTTATATTATTATAATTCATAATATGCGTTGGTATTGAAACAAAATTATTTTGATTGTTTTGTTTTTATAATTAAAAAAAAAGTGCGCATCCTATCAACGAAAATTTTATGATACACTTCATCGCAACTTATGTCGTTTTTCCATTTTTTTTAAATTTATTTTTCATATTATTTTTTACGATTTAAACTAAAAATACGCATCATAGCGTAAGGTGCTTCTAAGCAAATTTGTAGATATAATTTAGGCGAAAAATTTGTTAAGTAAAATGTTATTGTAGGTTGCGTCCTTTTTCCGAATAGTTAATTTTTTTATTTTTAATATATTTTTATAACAATAGTTAATAACAAATTTGTGGATAATTTTGGTTGAAGAACTTTTCTCTTTTCATTTTTTTTTCGTCTCTTATGTCGTTTTTCAAAAAATGTAATCTGTTTATTTTTAATCTTATTTTCACAACTAAAACAAAAACTACGCGTCCTATTAAAAAATTATTAATGACAAATTTGTATGAGTTTTCACTCTTTTTCGGATGAGCAAATTTTTCCTTTTCTTTTTTTTCATAGCTTTTATCGTTTATCCAAACATTTTTATTTTTTTTAATGTCGATTTTTACGAATGAAACAAAAACCACGCATCCTATTAAAAAAAATAATTCATAACAAATTTGTAGCTCTTTTTTGGGTGCACAATTTTTGTTGATTACTTTTTTCGTATCTTGCATAGTTTGACCGCAAAATGGAATTTTTTATATTTCATTATTTTTTGTGCGATCAAAATTCGAATTATCGGTTTTTCAGAAAATTCTAAAAGTTCTTCTTATAATCTTGTAGGGCTTTCAAAAATCAATATTTTTCTTCTCTTTATTTTTTTTTTCATATCGTGCATCGTTTGGCTTAAAATTTTCATATTCGTTTGTTTTTGAATTTTGAAAATGCTAAAACTCTGATGATTGCGCTTTTATTGAAAAAAGTCGTAAAAATAAATTGTTCAACTTTTCGAGAATAGCCTTCGATAGAATTTTTAAATCTTAAAAAAAATTTGTCTCCAAATTTTTCAAAATGCTCTAGCTTTTTGAATTTGTATCCAAAATAGCTTTTTGTTTCTACTAACCTTTCTTTTCATACCCTTAAAAGGTATGCCAAAGCACGATCCAATCCGAGTACACTGAAAGAAAATTGTTGAATCCAAAGAAATGCATTTCTTTGACTCCTTTTGTTTGAGCCACGGAAATTATTTACCTAATTTTATTAAATATTGTTTAGAGGCAACAAACCCGTGCATTGCATCAAAGAAATTATTTCTTTGGGCGCCATTTTTTTGCTACAAAGAAAAATTTCTTGACTTGGGAATTAGAGATTATTAACTCAAGGAATTGATTTCTTTAAAACAAATAACCTGATTCTCATGAATCTGGCTTTGGAACTCAAAGAAATATTTATTTATTTCAATGATCGCGAATCTTTTGATTAAGAAATATGGTATTTAAGTTAAATAATTCTTAGATGCGTGGATCAAATGCATAGTTTCTTTGAATCAAATAAATATTTATAAAACTCAAACGGATATTAATTAAGTTAAACAATTATTTATTTCGTACAATGAATTGGTACAATTATTTCAATACAACATTTAATTACTTGAATGAAGTAATTTATTCACTTAAGTATTAATTTCTCTATTTTAAAGAAATGTTTGTTTTGATGAATACAGTAAAGGGATTCGCGTGAAAGGAATATTTCATTCAGGTAAAGAAACATATATTTGAAATAAGTACACATATAATTCGTCAAAATAAAATATTTTTTTCAATCAGCATTTTAGCATACGAGCAACTATTGTACAGGTTTTCTCATTTGAAGAATATTTTGTAGAATTAAAGGTTGGACGGTTTCCGGTTAAAAAATATTTCCTTGCATTCAGAACATGAAATGAATCATTCTAAACACATATTAATCTCAGTCAAGGATATGTTTTTTGAAGCAACTAATGTACATGGTGTTTCGCTGAAAGAAATATCTATTTTCATAGAAATATTTTGTATGTGATTATATCTTTTGAGCTTGAATAACATATTATATTCCGCGGAATCAATAATATTATTTATCAGACTTGCTATAAAAATGTTATGCACACTGAAAAAAAAACTTATTTGAATCACAGGAAATTTCTTTGATACAAAGAAATGGTAGAGCAGAATATGGCCGCAGAAATATTTCTTCAGGTTAAAGAAATCTTTTGTTTGGATCTGAGGAACGCCATGCTTAAGGCATAGAAATACTTACTCGACACTGTAAAATATGCGTTGAGTGAAATAGATTTGTTATTGGCTGTAATAAATAAGTATTTGATATGATAGGTGAGTTCCGTAATGTAAAGAAGTATGGTGTAAGTCCAAGAAGATAATTATTACATACAAATAAATGTAACTCGGACTGAGAAAAAGTTTCTTTTGAACCAAATATATGATTCTTTGATTCAAATAAGCGTATTTTTTGGTAAACTAAACATTTCTTTGCAACAAAGAAATTTTTTTCAACGGAAATAAATATTTATTTGTTTCTAAGATGCGGCATATTGTTTAAAAAAAAGACGTAACAGAGTTGAGAAAATATTAATTGATTCAAAGAACAATTTACTCAAACAGAAAGTTCTCCTATTGTTTAAAAATGTTGAATAGTTAAAGTATGAAAAAGAAGCAGGGCCATTCATTACAAAAAAAAATAGTCAATGCAATTATTATTATACCATTAAGCCATTTCCCTTTCGGGGTAGGCGTGACTTGCTCGGTTGGAAAATAGTTGTGTGTATATGGGTATATACACTGAGAAAAAAAATTTGTGGATCCAAAGAAATGCATTTCTTTGATTGCATTTATTTGAGCCAAAAAAACCGTTTACTTAATTGCACTGAATATTGTTTAGAAGCAACAAACTCGTGCATTGATTCAAAGAAATCATTTCTTTGGGCGCCATTTCTTTGAAATAAAGAAATATTTCTTGACCTCAAAATATGAGATAATTAACTCAAGGTATTGATATCTTTAAAGCTAAAAACCTAGTTTTCTTAAATCTCGCTTTTGCATCCAAAGAAATATTTTTTCAGTTCAATGATTTCGAGCCTCTGAATTAAAAAACATTTTATTTGAAATAAATAATTTATCGATGCGTGAAACAAATATTTTGGTTTTTTTGAATCAAAGAAATATTGACGTACCTGAAAGCAATATTAATTAATTCAAAGCGATATTTCTTTCATATAAGGGTATTGATACTGTTGTTCTAATAGAACGTGTCATTAGTCAAATAAAGTAATTTGTTCACTTTAGTAATAATATATTCACTTGAAAGATATGTTTCTTTTAATAAATAGAGTGAAGCGATTTATGCCCAATAAACATTTCCTTCAAGTAAAGAAATATATTTTTGAAATAACTTCATACACCATTCGTTCGAAAAAATATTTTGGTCAAATTCCTTATTTGTACTGAGTAGTTCAGACATATACCGCCAGATGCGCAGATTTTATACGCTCACAATAGAAATGGATTCTCCAGTCTTTAAGTTAGCCATACATTTTCACCGTAGATATAATCTCAAATATGTGGTGATTGGTGTTTATCGGTCTTGCTAAACATTGGTCAGTTGGATTTGCTTGAAATTCTTTTTCCTACTCCGCGAAAATGAAAAAAAAAAAAATTATTATAAATTATAATCATTATAATTGCATGGAAATTTTTTTTTCAATAAATAGGCCTGATTAATTTTTGTACTTCAACTATTCCAAATTTTTAAACAATAGGAGAACTTTTTCTCTTTGAGTAAATTGTTCTTTGAGTCAATTAATATTTTATCAACTCTGTTATGTCTCTTTTAAAAACAATATGCCGCATCTTAGAAACAAATAAATATTTATTTCCGTTGAAAAAAATTTCTTTGTCGCAAAGAAATGTTTATTTCACCAAAAAATATGCTTATTTGAAGCAAAGAATCATATATTTAGTTCAAAAAAAACTTTTACTGAGTCGGAGTTACATTTATTTGTATGCAATAATTATCTTCTTGAACTTACACCATACTTCTTTACATTGCGGATCTCACCCATCATATCAAATACTTATTTATTACAGTCAATAACAAATCTATTTCGCTCAACGAATATTTTACAGTGTCAAGTAAGTATTTATATGCCTTAAGCATTGCGTTCCTTAGATCCAAACAAAACATTTCTTTAATCTGAAGAAATATTTCATCAGCCACATTCTACTCTACCATTTCTTTGAATCAAAGAAATTTTCTTCGATTCAAATAAGTTTTTTTCTCAGTGTAGGTATAGGGTAGGTAGGTATATAGGTATGAGGTAGATAGGTATATAAGTGTTAGGTATAGATATTTTAGATTGATCTGGAATTCTCGTGTTATTTATTTAAATGACACGTTTATTCCGCAACACTGCTCCGACCCAGGTTGCTGATGAATCTCTCTAGCGATCACCCCAAGTGAAGAGCCTCACAAAATTGTTATGTATGGTTCTCCACTTGGGCCCATTAGTATCCAAGGTCTTTGTTTCAGGCGTCATTCATTCTACTGTCACTCTGTTTACAAACTATTTGTCGCCACACTTTTCTGTCCTGGCATACTACTCTAGCTTCCTTCACGTCCATGCATTTTTTCATGCAAGCTCTTGTGTTTCTATGGCTTCTTATGTCTCTACGGATTAATGTCTCATTTACAGATTCTAACCATTCTTTCGGCGGTCTACATCTGGGCATTCTGCCATTTACTTTACCTTTATACACTTGTTTGGTCAGTCGTTCATCTTTCATTCTTTCAAGATGTCCGAACCATCTTAACTGATTTCTTTCCCATGTGTCAACTATTGTCTCTTTTGCACCACATTCTTTGAGGATGGTCTCGTTTCGGACTTTGTCCATCAGTGTTTTCCCGCATATTATGCGCAGAGGTTTCATGCCGATCGCGTTAATTTTACTCCTGTCCTTTTCTTGACAGGTCCATGTCTCGCCACCGTATAGTACAGTCGGTACGAATATAGAATTATGTATGGCCATTTTAGCTTTTTTTGATATGTTTTTATTTGTTAGGATGGACCCTGCTCTACCGATAACCTGCTTACCCTTATTTATGCGCCTATCTAACTCCCCATCTATTTTTCCGTCGCTAGTGAATAGACTACCTAGATATACGTACTTGTCAACTTGTTCTAATCTCTCATCATTTAGGACAATGTTGCATATTGTTTTCTCACTTTTTCCTTCACACACCATGATTTTTGTTTTATTTACGTTAATTTTGAGGTCCATGTTTTTCATGCTTGTATTAAGTTTATTCAACATTCTTTGCAAGTCCTCGATTGATTCTGCCATAACAATCTTGTCATCTGCGAAAGCTAATCCACGTACCTTGACTGTTTGGAGATTTACACCTTCTTCGTCGAAGAGTGCAGTTCTTAGACACTTATCCATGAATATGATAAATAGCCACGAGGACATAACGCATCCTTGTTTCACGCCTTGCATAATATCGAACCAGTCACTCAGTTTCCCATTTACCCTTACACTCGCTTTACTACCTGTATATATTGTTTTTATTGCTTGTAGGAGCCCTCCATTTACTCCGTACTCTTTGAGGACTTCCCAAAGTTTATTTCTATTTACTTTGTCGAATGCTTTTTCTAGGTCAATAAATGCACAGAAAACTTTCTTTCCTGCTCTCAAGCTTTTTTCTGTGATCTGTCTTAGGCTAAATATCTGATCTGTACATGATCTTCCTGGCATAAAACCACTTTGGACTTCCCATATCTTTTCTTCTGTGATTTCCATTACCCTACGAATAAGTATTTTTGAGTATATTTTACTTACGGTACTTAGTAGGCTGATACCTCTGTAATTACTATAGTTGCTTTTATCTCCCTTTCTTTTGTATATTGGTACGATAATCGCTTTTTTTTTTTTTTTATAATTTACAATAATCCATTTCTATTGTGAGACTATAAAATCTGCGCATCTGGCGGTATATGTCTGAACTACTCAGTACAAATAAGGAATTTTACCAAAATATTTTTTCGAACGAATGGTGTATGAAGTTATTTCAAAAATATATTTCTTCACTTGAAGGAAATATTTATTGGACATAAATCGCTTCACTCTATTTATTAAAAGAAACATATCTTCCCAGTGAATAAATTATTACTTAAGTGAACAAATTACTTTATTCGACTAATGACACGTTCTATTAGAACGAAAGAAATATCGCTTTCACTTAATTAATATTGCTCTCATTTATGTCAATATTTCTTTGATTCAAAGAAACCAAAATATTTGTTTCACGCATCGATGAGTTACTTATTTCAAATGAAATATTTTTTAATTCAAAGGCTCAAAATTATTGAAATAAATAAATATTTCTCTGGATGTGAAAGCAAGATTTAAGGAAACTAGGTTCTTAGTTTTAAAGATATCAATTCCTTGAGTTAATTATCTCATATTCTGAGGCCAAGAAATATTTCTTTATTTCAAAGAAATGGCGCCCAAAGAAACGATTCCTTTGAATCAATGCACGACTTTGTTGATTTTAAACAATATTTAGTACAATTAAGTAAACGGTTTTTTGGCTCAAATGAATACAATCAAAGAAATGCATTTCTTTGGATCCAACATTTTTTTTTCTCAGTGCAGAAAAAAATCATTATTTCGACTTCGTTTCTACCAAAATATTCACAGTTTTCGAAGTTAATTTTTCTAAAAAAAAAGAAGAAGAAATTAACAATACTTTTTTTTCTCAAAGTATATGAAGTTTTTTTTTCTTCATGTTTTTTATTCGGAAAATTAACTTCAAGCACAAAAAATATTGGAGGTTTCCCCATAAGAGTTGAGATGGCTTTAAAATCAGTGTTGCAAACAAAAATACTTAAATTCAGGCAGTAAAGACCTAAAATTAAGGTAGTAAAGACCTGAAATTCAGTAAGGCATACTTTTTAATTTTATGTAGTGAAAGCCTTACATGTTATTTCAGGTTGCCTTCAACTTACTTTCAGAACTGTATATTGAAAGTTAGGTGCATAGTTTATTTCATTTAAGTCGAGAAATGCTTCTTTCTTATTTAAGATAAGTAATTTATTCAAGATCGTATGTATACTTGAATTTAGTTGCTTTCATATTTCAAGTCAAATTCGAAATTAAGTCGAATATAAATATATAATATATATATATATATATATATAATATTATATAATATAAATATAAATATTCGTTTTTACTATGTACAATTGTATATACAGTAGAGATGCTACTTTTTACTGTAGTAATATTTTCAAGAAAACTTCGGAGGCTAGAACTTTTTAATAGTGACTAAATGAAAAACCAATAAGGTAAATCGGAGAGCTAGGGTTGACAATGGCGATCTCCTGATTTCCGTCTTCCAAGTTCCGGCTTCTTCTTCATTCTTCTTGCTTGGGCAACATCGTTTCGGGAACTCGTGGCGTCAGCTTTTATTCGTATTTCGTGACCAGTTTGTGGAAAATTTTTTACGAGAATGGGGACTTGCAGAAAACCTCATAGATAACTTCAAAGGTAAGTCTACATTTCGTACATTTTGTATGACACGGGTCCGTAGAAGGAAGCCGAGTTTTAGGGTTGGCACGTGGCTATCGTAAAGTAAATGTTTAACATTCGTTTTTAGAGCTTGTTATGTTTTTAGATAGACATGATTGATTTTATTTAATTGATTTTATTAGGCAAAATAAGTCTTTGGAATTAAATTTTGAAACTCTAATTCCAATATCTCAATATAAAGTTTCACACCATAGTTTTCAATTTGTTATACTACTTTTAAATTGCGTATTATCACGAAGCCATATGACGCCGCTATTCATTGCAATGCATCGAATATCTTCATAAATGATATAAGAGTTTTTCCTGATGTAGTCCGACATACTTTTTGTAGGCCGAAAACGTACCCTATTATTTTCTAAGCCCCAATTATTTGGTTTCTAAACTAATATTTTTAACTAATCAAAATTAACCTTTATGTTTATTTAAAATAGTTATTCATTATACGAAATATAAAAATGACTATTCATTCATTGACATAGTAAATTTGTGAGCGTATATCTAAATTTTAGGTTATGTAGCGCTTTCTCATAAGAATTTGCCGATTCTAAAGGGAAAGATTCATTATCAAAAGAACAATTCACCATTTGTAAAAACTGTCGGTTAGATAAGTGGTTTTCAACCAGAAATTGATATATAAAAAATAGTCGTTTTAATTTTAAATGGAACGTACAATTAATTGTACAATATAACAATGTTTGCTTTCGTTTGTGAAGGGAGAGTGGAAGGAGGGGGTTTAAATGTTAAAAATATATAGTCCGAAATTCGAGACATTTCACGTTCTGCGAGTTTCATTGCAAAGGTTATCTTAAAAATCTTATTTAAAACACACAAAAAAAACAGTTTTTGTTCAAGTTTTATATAAAGTAAAAAGTGTTATTTCTGATTTCATTGTTAAGATAGGGTATCTAGCGTCTTGGAAATCCTTAAACCTGGAAAAGTCCTTGCTTTTTTTTATCTGGCAAACCTTAAAAAGTCCTTGAATTTCGATCATGGTCCTGGAATTTTCACTTCCGTGAAGAGAAAATAGGGGAAAAGACTGCTATAATCGAAAATATTTCAATGTTTCTCATTTATTTCCGATTTTTGTTAAACGAAAATTTCATTAAAATTTTTCAAATCAGAAAAATCAGGGGATTTTATTGTTGAGGGAAAGTCAAGGATTAAAAAAAATCTTGCAAAAGTCAGGAAATTTCTATAAGAGGCACTTTAAATAACTGTCAAGGATAATAGATTTAAAAAAAAAGTATTTTAATTTGAAATTTGATTATTCCGTTTAAAAAAGATTCTATTTAAAGATTCTACAAGAATTAAGATTCTGGAATTCGAATATTAATGGTGAGGGAAAATGAAAAATTGGTCAGAGGACAGTTAGGGAATTTTGAAAATGAAGTTTGGGGCTACCCTGATATAACATTGTTGTTAATAATTTATTTGCCTTGTATTTTTATCTCCTTTTCTTTAATTGCTTCCTTCCGACTATTACAATTTTAGTTAAGAATTTGATTATTTGGTTACAAATGATTATTGGTTCAATTCAAATAAACAATTCAACTACCTGGGTAAAAGTGGAATCACTTTGTTAAAAATTCATTTCTTTGTTTGGAGGTTTATTTATTTGGTTGAAAAAGTTAAAAATCAATGTGTTGTAGTTGAAAATTCGTCTTCATTCGTTGAAAATATGTCTTTCTCTTTTTTTTTATTAAAACTGCAACTGTTCGATTGAAAATTAACTTTTTTGTTCCAAAATCATATTTTCGGTTTAAAAATGCAACTTGATGGAAGTGATTTGTGAGGAATTCTTTTCCCTTTGCCTAAAGATTCATAATTTTAATTAAAAATTTATCTCTTTGGTTGAAAATTCAACTATTTACTTGAATATTTATGTCATTTGTTGAAAATTCATCTTTTTTTGTAGAATATTAATCTTCTTGATTGAAACTTCGTCATTTTGGTTAAAAATTAAATTATTTGGGTGAAGGTTGAAGCACTTTATTAAAAAATCTTTTTCGTTGTTATTGAAAATTTATCATTTTAGTTGAGAATTTATCTTTAAAAAAAAATTTTGTTTGATTAATTTTTTTAATTGAAAAGTTAACTATTCTAGTTCAAGATTCGTCATTTTTGTTGAAAATTTATCGCATTATTTTGAAGTTCACCTACTTCGTTGAAAACTTATTTTTCTATTAAAAAACTAATTTTTTAAATTGAAAATACAATTATTCCATTTCTGGTTAAAAAACGATTTTTTTACATTAAAAATTTAGCACCTTGTGTATAAGGTGAATCACTTTGTTAAAAATTAATTTCTTTGTTTGAAGGTTTATGTATGCAGTTGAAAATTTAACTACTTTCTTGGAAATTCATTTCTTTGTTATTTACAATTATCTTTTCACCTGAAAATGTAACTTTTCCATGTTTTGTTGAAAGTTGATCTTTTTTAGTTGAAAATGTGTCTTTTGTAGTTGAAAATTCGTCTTTATTGGTTGAAAACTTTTTTCCTGGTTGAAATTTCATCTTTTTTTTTTTTGTTAAAAGTGCAACTGTTCGATTGAAAATGATCTTTTTTGTTGCGAATTCATATTTTCGGGTTAAAAATGCAACTTTGTTGAACTACTTTGTTGAAAATTCTTTTTCTTTTGGTTGAAGATTCATCCCTTTACTTAAAAATTCATCTCTCTGTTTAAAAATTCAACTAATTTGTTGAATTTCTTAAAATGAAAATTTATATTTTTTAATTGAAAATTCAACTATTCATTTGAATATTCATGTATTTTGTTAAAAAAGTAGGTTAAAAATTATACTTAAATTAGCTTAAAATTCGATAACTCAGTCAAATTTCAACTAATTCTAATCAAAAACATCTCATCACTTTCGACCACATTTGCTACTATTTTTCGTTAAAAGTATGGTATTTTTTCACTGTAAAAATAAAGTCACCTGCAAAAATGTATTTTTTGTCCTGGAAAACCTGAGAAAGTCATGGATTTTTTTCCAAGAAACGCTAGACACCTTGGTAAAGCAATATTGATCAAGATGAACCGTTATCCCCATGTTTTGAGTATCCATAACAAATATTGGTGACGCAGAAATTCAATTTAGATACTGAAATAAGTTCATTGTATTCGATATTTGTTTCAACTTGAAATCGAAAAATTAAAGTCTCGATATTTCTCAAATATTGCCTACATTTGGCCCAAGAGCTTTATTTCCATCAAAGTGGAATTAAATGAGGCTTCAAACCGTAAGTGGCTTATGTCGACTTTATTATAATTCATGTGAAGCTAGGGTGGCAATTCCTTTTTATACTTAAAAGTATACAATATTAATTTCAGTACTTCGATTCTTTTACGTGTTCAGTTATTATCTGAATAGAATTTGTTTTCATATAATCAAAAATATATTTTTCAATTATACAGACAGTACAAAATAATTCAGGGCAGCCTAAAAGAAAACTAGAGGAAACTATAGAGGAAATCGATGCGGAGGAAGAAATAGCTGCTCCAAAAGCAAAAAAATCTTCAAATATTTCTTTTCGTAGAAACCTGTCTCATGTAGAGAAAATACTGCAGAATAACAAACTAGCAAGCATAATCCTAAACAATCGTATGGCATCTAAGGCCTATTGCTGTTCCGATAAAGCCAGATATATTATCGTTAGTGTAATTGTTGATACACTCATTAATTGTGAATCCCTGTAAGTCTATTACATTTGCATATTTTTTAATATATGAATGGTGCTTACTCATCTTTGTATTAATAAATGGATATAATTTTTGTATTTAGATGCAACAATTAAAGCGAGACGAATAGACGGCAAAAAAAAATCCGGTATCAACGAAGTCAAGTTAGCTATTGTACCTTTGAAAGTGGTTTTAAAAAAATTTTTAGAATTACCGAACGTATTTTCTAGTATCAAAGCCCACATGGATAAGTGTTAAAAAAGTGAAAAATACGCTTCTGTAGTTCAAAGTGACTTATGGAAGGAAACTGAAAAAAGATTTGAAGGGAAGGATGTCGTGCCTTTGAAAGTATATTTTGATGATCACGAAATTAATAATGCGATAGGGTCACACAAAGGCGAGCATGAAATTGGACGTACCTACGCTGCTCTTGTATGCGTGCCAGATGAATATAAAAGCATGTTAGAAAACATTCTAATTTTTCAACTCCATCATACAAAAGATCACAAGTCCTTAGGCAACTTTCCTATTTTTAGTCACGTGATTGATCAGCTCGTTGATCTCGAGGAAAATGGGATACAATTAAACATAGACGGGGAAAAGAAAAGGGTTTATTTTGCATTGATCGGTGTACTCGTCGACAACTCCGAGTCTTTTACGTACTCTAGAAACTTACGATATCAATTCTACTGCTCTTAGTTGTGGTGTTACCGAATCGTGTATTTTTAATCGCATTCCGAATTTTCATGTCATCAAAAATAGTATCCTAGACTTTCAACACGACGTTCCAATAGGCGTATGTAGATACGAAGTTCCGAAAATTTTGAAGTTTTTAATAAAGGCCGGTTTTTTCTCATTAGCCATTTTTAATTCCAGACTCGCATATTTTGATTTTGGTAAAAGCAGTAACATCCCACCTGCAATAACTCTGAATGATATAAACACAGAATATCTGACAATGTCTTCGTCAAAAATGTCCATGTTAATTCGAAATCTGGGTCTAATAATAGGTGACCTTATTCCTGTGGGCACTGAAGTATGGGAAATTTATACGTCATTGAGAGACATAATTTGCATAATTATGGCACGTGAATTTCATCCTGAGGAAACGGTTCAATGCCTTCGAAGATTAATAACAAAACATCACACTCTATATTTACAAATCTTTCAAGAAAATCTGAAACCGAAACACCACCACTTATTGCATTACCCATCTTTAATGCTGAAATTTGGTCCCCCGATGCAATTCTCCTGTGATAGATTCGAAGCAAAACATAAATAATCCAAAGATTATAGTAAAGAAATAACTTCCAGGACGAATCCCGCGTATTCTCTACTTTTAAAACACCAACTCCGACTATGTTACAGGTTCATGTGCAATAGAGGTGTTGAAGCACAATTATCTTTTGGAGGTCCAATAAAGACTGATTTACGAATTGTGAAGGATAACTCCTACAAACATATCCCAGAAACTATCGATAAAAATGTGTGCGTACCTTGGGTTAGAGTGGGGTAGGGGAAAGGGCGTGACCTCCCCTTATTGGTCGAGGGGTGTGGCCTAATGACCAAATGGCGGTCATTAGGGGCGTGACCTAATTACAAAATGGCGTTAATTAGGGGTGTGGCTTAATTACAAAATGGCGTTTATACTAATTGATCGAATGAGTTATTCTGAGTTGGAAAAGGGGCGGTGTCACACACATGATTCCATCGAATGGATGATTCTCAGTTGGAAAAGGGGAGAGGCCCCACCCCCTCCCATCGAATGAATGTATCGAAGTTGTAAAAGGGGAGGGGGCCCCACCCCCTCCCTGTGCGAACCTGCGATGTTTCGCTTGGAAACGGGGAGGGGCCTCGCCCCCTTGCTTTTAGTCCAAGAGTAGAGGTAGTCGGTCATGGAGTTGGAAAAGGCGAGAAGTAAATACAACGCAGGCCAATTATCCATATCTTACATTCTATTCAGGTTGGAAAAGGATTGTTTGAAATTAAGACAACATTTATTTCAATTTTTCACCATTTTATTTATTTATTTTTTTCAAAAACAAAAATCTAGATCTAAAGAACACACATGTATTGTTGCTTATGTGACGCAGAAGAAAATCTAAAACATGTATGTATTCCACAAAAAAACTCTTAGCCTATGAGGGAGACGAATACTTAAAATAGTCTTTACAAAGCATTATAAACAGAGACACAATAAATGCAAAAGAATATACTCTCTTAGCCAAGGAGAGTAGGCGCAATATTCTTTTGCATAAAAGAGCAAAGAGATAAAATCGATGACGCAAATGTTATATGATAATTCTACCATATGTGTGATAAAACAAACATTGATTAAAATAGATACAACGTAGCAAGTTTCGAAGAACATGCTTGTACACAAGATTCGAGACGATTGCAGCTATGCAGTGCGCATGCACAGTGACTAACGCCGCTGCCACCATTTTCACTTCCTGATACATTTTTTTTACAATTCAGTTTATGTTTAGCCAAAAGTTTTTTATAAAATCGCACCACAATTTGATCATTCTTTACGAGATCATTGGTAAAAAGTACATTAAACTCGCGCAAAGAATACCCACTACACGTACAATGCAGAAACATAATGCAAAACTGACCACACACGTTCGAAGAGGCACTCTGGAGCAGTTTCGTGTTCCACCTGAAGAGGGTACAGTTTCCTCGTAAACGTTGAAGATGTTGAGGAATAAGAGGCGGTAAACCGTAACTGTCGAAGTATATTCCTCTGCCTGAGCTGCCGACGAAGATGGCGACCCAATGCGAGCCAGGCTTTGTGTGGTCATCTGTGTTGATAACGATAGCAGCAGGACGTGTCCAAGTTTTCGGTATTTGATCAGCCGGGTACACACCGATTGTATGGGCCCCGTCAGTTGAAGCACTTGCAGAATTTGTAGGCTGTTCATTGTCCGTCCATACGTCTTCGTATGCGTGTGATGGCGAACTGGATGCAAATATAGGAGACACTGGTTTTTTATCTTCTCCGTCGATAGCAGTCCTCGTCCTCGATGTGTTATTTAACAGGAATGAATTTTTTTGAGATGGTTTGTTGGTTCTTTTGTTGTTGTTGTTGTTGTTCAATAATCGTACCTGCTCTTGTCGTTGTTTACCGAGCCACCGTTTGATTCTCATAGCATTATTGAGAGCACAGGCGTAATCCTCCTCCTTTTTGATTCCATGATGAAAACATTATTCTCGTTTGTCTGGCAGTTGTTTGAATGTAGGACATGTCAGTTCTTCTAGGTTAATAATTTGCCTACTCATTATTTTTTGTAGTAGTTTAGCTTTTTCACGCCCACGTGTGTAAATTGTTGCTGCAGATTTAGCTACATCTCGAAGATTGGAGCAGAAAAACTTCATGGAAATGTCTCCTTCGAACCACTCGATCCCATGATAGAATCTTGAGAGCCAATTGTTTTGTTGTTTTACACAGGTAGAAAGTTCGCAAAAGGGATGAGGTGGTGCTGCGATCCAGTGAGCGACAAACTTGTGATCCAGTGTGACGATAGC
>CAKNYM010047603.1:41426-53037 GCA_932195095.1 Andricus curvator | reverse complement strand
TGTGTGATTTATGTATGCAGGTGTTCAACACATATTCTTTTGTTAACATTTTAGAAAAACATATTGTCATGTGTGATTTATGAGTTGCAGGTGTTAAAAATCTTTTGTGAAATTCCTAGAAAATAAGAGTATGTGTGATTTATAGTACACACGTGTTCTTTTGTCTGATTTTCTTGGAAAATACGAATTCTTTTGTGTGATTTACATACATAACATATTATTTTGTGCAATTTCAATGACATGTAGGTTTCTTGTGTGATTTATATGAAACACCCGGTCCATTGTGTAATTTCTAGGAAATACAGCATTATATTCTTTCTTCACATCTGTGACATAACGGATATTCCCACACTCGCCACATATGGTTCTCCCCTCTCAACAAAGAATGCTATCCCCACTCCTCAAATATTTCACATATATAAAACCATGTGAGGAACCTCTTTGAATCAGTTGAGTTTTTATATCTGAAAGAGCCACTATGTCACAAGCTAACATCGATTCAGTAGAGGTAGAATCATCGCAAGTCTTTGATTTTTCAAAGTCCATGGACACTCAAACGATCGAAGTTTCGTCTGACACGCAGACTAATAAAACTGTTTCTGAAACACCAAAAATAAAAAGGATCAAACCCGAATCAACGCCTCTTAAGAAAATACTGACTAAAGCTGCTCTTAAACGATTGGTCATGATGTCTACAAATTGTATGAAGAGAACCACACAACAAAGGATTCTGCCAACTGTTGACGGACTTAATCATTCATTTTCCAAGACTATTCTAATTGGATTAGAGGTTCAATCGGATGGAAAATTTCAATCGGTCATTAAAATTATGAACAGTTCAGGTAGCGGAATTATCTTCGACTCGGCAACTTGGACAAATCTCAAACAACACTTGGATATAATATAATCGTACTTCTGTGTCGGAAATTCACCTTTATACCTGCAAACCATTGAATTGGGTAAATACACGCTCCTGTTTACGACCGCTAACGGGAACAAGGCCATAATTCTCCGGGAGGGCAAGGAACGCAACGACGAGACTAACAATGGTCTGGACCAGGTAGAGATGGAGGCCAAGAAGAAAAAGATATATATCCCCGAAATAGTTCTTCAGAAGCCTAGTTTCGAAGGATTGAAAAATTCTATTGTGTGTGTAGATGAAAGGTTCATAAGAATTCAACGAATATTGAAAAACGTAGAAGGATGTAAAGATTTTTTAATTGAAACGATTGTCAATTATTTAGTCTCGGAAAATATAAACTCACCGAATGAGGATTTAATCCGTCAGATAATTAAGTTCAAATCTGCATACTTCAAAAGTCAGGTACACACAAAACTTGAAAAACAATTCGTCGAATTATATTTTGAAATTGTTTTTATGGAACTGACAACCATCTTAATTTCATACATTGTTGGCGAGGTTGAACTTATTTTTTCTACACGTACATAAATAAATGTATTTTGTTGGAAATTCAATAAAAACAGATATGGAATTATAATTTAAAAATGTGTATATTTACTACCTGTCACTTAAAAATAGTTTAGGATAATTATTAATATCTATTAGTGAATTAAATATTATACATACCTTTAAGTAATTATAGCTTTGTTGTTATTTTAACACTCCTTTTCCAACCTAGATTGTTAGAAAATAAGATTAGGATAATTAATTTGCGTTTTAATTAGTTGTCTCCTTTTCCAAATCCTCCTTTCCTCTTAGAATAACAGGGAGGGAGTGGGGCCCCCTCCCTATTCGAGATGGAACATGTCCATTCATGAATCATCGCAAGTTCGCACAGGGAGGGGGTGGGGCCCCTACCCCTTTCCCAATTTCAATACATTATTTCGATGGAAGGGGGTGGGCCCCTCCCCTTTTCCAGCTGAGAATAACTCATTCGATCAATTAGGATAACCGCCCTTTTGTAATTAGGCCACACCCTCTAATTAACGCCATTTTGTAATTAGGCCACGCCCCTAATTAACGCCATTTTGTAATTAGGTCACACCCCCTAATTGGCGCCATTTTGTGATTAGGCCACGCCCCTCGACCAATCAGGGGAGGTCACTCCCTTTCCCCTACCCCCACCCCTCCTTTGAGTCCACGCCTCTCGACCAATCAGAGGCCGCGCTATGGCCCAGGGTATCTACTCTTATACTAAAGTATAAGTCTCTAAGTTACAATAATGTTTTACGTGTTATTAATGATTCAGTTTTAAAATTGGTATCAACAAGTGTAATTTTTTTCTTTTAAAAGTATTAATGTAATACTAAAACTGCAAACAACTATGGACTGATTTTAAATCAGATATTACTTGATATTCCATGACTAGTGTGAAATTTAATTTTAGTATAAGAAAAAATATTTGAAGACTTTAAAAATTCTTCTCGATTTGATCTTATACCAAAGTATAAGTGCCTAAGTTATAATATTGTTCCACGTGTTAACTATAATTCAGTTTAAAAATTAATCTTAACAAATGTAGTTTCGTTCTTTGAAAGAAGTTACTGTAATACTAAAATTGCAAGCAACTGCTGTTTAATTTTAAATTAGAAATTAATCGATATTCCATAACTGGTGTAAAATGTGATTTTAGTATAAGAAAAAATGTCCGAAGACACTAAAAATGTCTTAAAGTTAAACTTGTTCTCCTAAAACCTTATAGAGAGATTATTTGCGTAACGCTACACTTGTAAGAGGTGCCTTGGATGCATTCTTCGTATTGCATGTAATTTTATTTTTAAATCTTTTTTATGAAATAAAAACACTACATTTAAATATACTTTTCTTAAACATTTCTTAACCGATCTGTCTTTAATTATAATATATTTAGAAATATTGTATATACAGCCTAGTTTGAAATTTTTTTTTATTCTTTCATACTGGATAAAAAGTGTAGATTCTGGTATTATTGCATTTAATTTGTTTGAAGATAAACAAATAATTCCTTGTTAGGTATAAATTTTCAGTACATTTGGACTATTATTTTTTTGCAAACATGCAGGAAGGTGTTTGTCAAAATTGATCGTGTTGTTTATTTAACTGTTTTGTTTAAAAAGTACTTTATTTCAATAAACTACAATTTGAACCCGTAATAAGAAATTATGATTACATCATAATAGTATTATTCTTCAATAATGGTTCTAATTGGACTTCATTTTTATAATAAAGTACTTTTTTGAACACAACAGCTAAAAAACAACAGGATAAAGTTAAACATAACACCTTCGTGCATGTTTACAAAAAGATAATAGTTGAAATGTGCTGAATATTTAATTTAATCAAGATATTATTTATGTTTTGCGAGACAACAGATCTCTAATGCAATTAAATATTTCATTACATCAAAGAAGATAAGTATTCAAATCAACCACAGAAATATTCATTCGTATTTACATTCCCTGGTACTATGCCAACATATCTTATCTTTAAGTCTAGGACAAAGTTGGTTATTTCAATAAATATTTCTTTAATTTGAAAACATTTTTCTTTATATTAATCATCACATCTTTGGCACAAATCAATGATTTTCCACCGACAATACTATCGTATTTTGAATCAATCCATATTTATTTAACTTTATTGCTTATTTTATCTGAACATTATATTGCGTCTCAGCACTAAAAACATATTTATTCTTTTCAAGGAATATTTCTTTATTTTTAGGAAGTATTCCCGTCAATTTATAGTACGCTTATTTCAAACAACGAATCACATCTTTCAATAAAAAAATACTGTTAATTACGCCAAGTAATATTTATGTGCATATGATAATTATCTTTTAGAATTTAGGCTATACTTCTTTACATTAAAGCAAACACTGTTCATATTAGAGAGATATTTCTTAAAGTTGATGACATAGTTTTCTAGTTCAGCGAATATTGCAGAGTGTTAAGTAAATATTTATTTGCCTTCATCATTGCGTTCCTTAGATATAAAGGAAATATTTCTTTGCGCTGAAGAAATATTTTTTCGGCCATTTCTGCGCTACCATTTCTTTGAATCAAAGAAATACAGACGACAACAACGACAGACAGACAGACACCGACGTAAAAACTATTTTTTCTCGCTCAGGGGTCCTCAAGACGTCGAAATTTGATGGAATCTCATTTTCAATTCATTCTCAATTCTCATTGAGATGAGAATGTAAAAATTCGAGTGTACCTCGAGTATATCTTGTCTCATTTCAGTATATTTTTCGCATATTTAGAGGAACGTGTGCCCACGTGGATTCTAGCCCTGAACTATTCACGTGTTATATGGATGGCCCCAGTGTATATTAGAGTGGTCCAAAAAACGTTTTTCGAGCTACAAGGCACGACACCCTCCACCCTCAAAGTTTGTATTTCCGGCGAGAGAAAATCCATATTTTTTTCCGAAATTCTAATATTAACACGTGCCACCGGCACTTGAAAATCCCATATATTTAACATTGGAAAATTTGGGATTTTCAAAGAATTGGACTGATACTTCAGGGTTTGATCGACAGTTGCCAAATTTTTCAGGAATTGAAGAGGAGTGTCTACGGAATAAAATCATTTCAATGAAAACTACATTTTTACGTAGTATTGTTCATTTTCAGCATTCTCTGCCGTCTTTTTCAATGCAAATAAATACTAATGGACAATTTGAATATCACTTATGACTTTAAAAAACATGTAATTGTTTAAATAAATGTAACTTATTTAAATAATTATTTTTTTCCAAAAAATTTAAAAAATAATCGTATTTTAGGAATGAAATATAATAGTTGGTCATTGTTTGATGTAGTGAATTTTATAAAAACATTATGTGATTCTTCAACCAATTATTTTTATGACTTTTCAAAATTTCCGAAAATCGAGCCAGATACGTGCACTTTTTTTCAAATTGGTATATTATGCGACTTATTGTTGAATAATTACATAATTTTTCATAGATTTCCTCTAATTTTCAACAAATCTCTATTTGAATAAACAATTTTTATTTGTTCAAGCAGTTTCATGTAGATTTTTAATTTTTATTCATATTTGGGGCGTTGTGGGGGGTGAGGGTAGGCTAACAATGAAAGTTATTGATATGGTTTTATTTCGTAGACACTTCTCTTCAATTTCTACAAAATCTGGCAACATTATATGGGATTTTCAAGTGCCCGGTGGCACATGTGTAATTTTTGAGGGGGCGTCTTATCCTCTTGAGCGAAAGCAAATTTGCAATGCACTTTTGGAACACCCTTGCGTATATGATACATTAACAAAATGTGGGCATAACTCACTATATGTATACATATATGAAGTTGTCGCAGAACTCCTCAAAGCGGATGATGTTATCAGTATCTTCTTTCAATTCCAATGTGGTCGGGATCTTGTATACCTCTTTCCAAAAGGTCTCTACGTCGTTGTGCTTGGGTGGATTTTTGACAGAAACAGGGTGATCACTGAAGAGGCGCGAAGGGTCAACGAGAAACTGTTGATTCTCCCTGATCCATCTCTTCCTCTTCTGTGTTCTCCTCCTTGTGTCAGATAACAACCGTATTTTGTCAGCAATATGCTGTTTGATTGTCAGCAGCTTTCACTTGTTCAGTGTGTGTTTGAAGATCGTCAGTTCTTGGGGGAACTTTCGAACCCTTTCCGTGAAAGGTCTACCCGATGTTATGTAGTCAATCACACACTGTATACGGGACGCATTCTGTCCTTCCCATCCAATTTTCTTTATTTGAATCAGCCAATGCTCTCTCAGCACCATAAACTGAACAATTGATGGCCAAGAGGTCGGACTCCTCCGAGATATCCTCACTAAGGGAGGCATCCATTTCAGCCCGATTTCGGGGCTTAGGAGGAACCTGCATGTCAATGTTCATCCCTGTCGTGAAATCGCGATCATCTCTCAGAAGGTGCCTGCTTTCCGCGGTTGATCTTAATGTCGCTTCTTCATCTTCGTCTGCAGCTTGTTCAAGCAGCGGTTCGGGAAGCGCTCCTAGTACATATTCATTTTTCAAGAGGTAGGCACATTGATTTCGCGAAGACTGATCTGAAACGTGCTAAAGCTCCGGGTGTTTCTGGCACCGCAGAGTGTGCATACGCGCGATAAAGCCTCTGTGAGCGGGAATAATGCTGGAATCGTAGCAGTTTAGCAAGTCATCCTTGAGTTGATTCGTCCACTCAACGTGGACGTTTTGCCGGTTCCTCGTCGTGTTTCCAGCTAAATTATTTTCAGCACCTTGAACTCTAGGGTGATCAGCACTGTTTGCCTACTGATTGTCGGGTGCTCTGCGCGTTCGATCGTTTTGAATCGCATCTACAACTTTTTGGTGGTTTGGTGGTATTATTGTTGTTCCCACGAGCAGCTAGGAAAAGAGTTCGTCCGTCCTTGTAGAGCCTCTCGTGTAAGGACGAGACTGCATACTCTAAGAGGTCGCCTGGTATCCCAGAGTCACCGTTTCAGACACCTCGCCCAGGTGCCATTCAACTTTCGGCACGGTTGTTACGCCTCTGCCGAGGGGGAAACAACTCCTAAAATCGCGGTGCAGCGGAGGTGGATTACCTCGGATTACCCCGGATGAACCTGGAGTACCTTGGATTACCCTGGATTACTCGGATTACCCTGGATTACTCCGTATTACACCGGATTACGGCGGATTACTGCGGATTACGCCGGATTACCCCGGATTACTCGGATTTTTCTGATCTACTTAGATTACTTCGGATAACGCTCGATTACCCCCGATTACTCGGATTACTCGGATCACTCTGATTTACTTACAGGGACAGGACGCGAGATGGACATCACCGATTTGACTGCGGCTTTACAGGATGGAAGTACATCAAAATCCATTAGGGGCGTATTTTTTCTTTCGATCTAATGGGCCTTAGTTTCCGAGATATCGAGGTTTGAGTATTTGCGCTCGAGCGCTCGACTCGTCACTGCAGAGCCGGGGACCCCGTACTTGGGCGCTTACTCACAGTCCGACATTAATTTTGTGATTAACGGAAAGTTCACAGGGTTTCTATATCATTTCTATAGGACTTTTTTTATGTAGATTGCGAATCTTAAAACAAAAATAACCCATCGCGTCAAATTGTTGAAAAAAACGGGGTTAAAAATTAAAAACAAAAAATCATTTTTATCCCTTCTTGGAAAAGTTGTTAAACACTATAGTCCGGCGGATAGTGACTGTTTTTAAAGTGAATCATGCAAATCATGTCACAAGCAATTTTATTTTTTTTTTAGGTATATGAACCCTCAAAAACATTTTGAAGACAAGAGGCATCCTCATGTTATTAAAAATATAAAATTATATTTTCCGTTCCAACTATGCAAGATACGGAAATATGTTAAGAACCCAAATTGTTCATCTCAAAAATATCTATGAATTTATATTATACAGACATATTTTTTTTCTTTGAAAAACAATAAATAAACTTGGTTTTCTACTTTTATCGAATATTATTTGTAAATATTTAATATTATAAAAAATAATTCTTCTAAAAGGCATTATATAACAAATCAAACTATGAGATACGAAAAAATGTTTTAAAATATAATAATTTACCTTAAAAAGATCTACGAGTTTTCTTTAGACCATTTTTTAATAGAAGGCATATTTTTTTTTAATTGTAAAAAATAACATTAAAATTAAAAAATTATGAGAATGTGCCCGCACAGTAGGTAGAATTTTTTGTAACAAGAAAATGTCCCACAAGAAGCTACAGAAATATTTTCAGCTTCTTTATTTGAAATTTCTTTTTTGCATGCATTTTTACGAAAAGTTGATAAATGTTTTTTTCTTAAGTAAATCACGTACCTTATTTATAATTATCACCTTATTTTAGTTCACTGACATTGATTTAATTGATCAATATACACTTCAATTGAATAGGACTTCACATTTATCACTTTCATTTAGCAAGTATAAAATAAGTTCATATAAGTTTTTTTAATAGTGTATAGGTACAAACAATCCTTTATCTCGATTGCATCTCCCCCTAAAAACATTTCCCAGGATGCCAAAAATATTTTTAAAATGCCTCCGTTTCTGATACGAAATGCTCTAGGAAAGAAGAAAATAAATAATATAAATTTAATTACCAATGACTTTAAAAAAACTTATCCAGAAAGTAATTCTTGTTAAAAATACTCTTTTTAATTTCTTATCTATAGCCTTTCGATAGAATTATTTGTTATAATATAATATGATTACAAATTATGTTGAATAAAATTAAAAATTCAAGTTTACATATTTTTCTTTTGCAAAAATAAAATAGATCTTTTTCAGGTGAATAATTTTATTTTCAAACGTTTTGTCGTATCTTGCATAGTTTGACCGTGAAATTGAATTTTTTCATTTCTAATAACATTTTTCACGACTAAAAAAGACTATGTGTCTGATAGAAAAATGGTTTTATAAATATTTGTAAATATTTTTGAGATGACCAATTCCAATTTATTGTTGTATGCAGATGAATCCCATCTTCAAAATTTGTTGCATTATTCACTTGAAAAATAGTCACTCTCCGCTGGACAGTGCTTAACAAAATTTCTAAGAAACGACAAAAACGATTTTTTTTGTTTTTACTTTTTGACCCCGTTTTTTCAAAAATTTTACGTGATGTATTATTTACGTTTTAAGATTCGCAATCTACCTCAAAAGCCCTATAGAAAATGATATAGAAACCCTGTGGACTTTACGTTAATCACAAAATTAATGTCGGACTGTGAGTAAGCGCCAAGTACGGGATCCCCGCTGTGCAGTGGCGAGTCGAGCGCTCGAGCGCAAATACTCAAACCTCGATGTCTCGGAAACTAAGGCCCATTAGATCGAAAAAAAATACGCCCCTAATGGATTTTGATGTACTTTCATCCTGCAAAGCCCCAGTCAAATCGGCGATGTCCATCTCGCGTCCTCTCCTTGTTAGATTACTTCGGATTACGCCGGATTACTCCGGATTACTTGGATTACTGTGATTTACTTACATTATTTCGGATTACTTCGCATTACTCCGGATAACGCCGGATTACTCGGATTACCCCGGATTACTCTGATTTACTTAGATTACTTCGGATTACTGCGGATTACTCCGGATAACGCCGGATTACTCCAGATTACTCGGATTATGCGGGATTACGGTCATACAACGCTGAAAACCCCAGTTCTCGTAAGATCACTGAAGTTAAGCATTGTTGGGCGCGGTTAGTACTTGGATGGGTGACCGTTCAGAAATACTGCGTGCTGTTGGCCCGTCGTGGGTGTGGTGGGCCCACATTGGTAGTAAATATCCACCTAGAAACACTACCCGAATCGGGTAGTGAGGCAATGAACCTTCAAGGAGTTTTGCGGCAACCTCATAAAATCTGAGGAGGAATGTCCATCAGTCACTGCCGAAGAGGTGAAAAAAGCACTTAGAGGCACGAAGAACTTTTCCGCTGGTGGAGCAGATTGTATGAAGAACTTCTGGTGGAAAGAGTTTATTTTTACACACGAACATTTGGCCCGGATATTCAACTCATATTTAAAGTCGGAGACGCCCATTCCGCAGTGACTGGTGTTAGGACGCACTATACTCCTGCCCAAAAAGTCAAATTGTCCAACCCAAATAATTACAGGCCAATAACTTGTTTGAATACACTGTATAAGATCTTTACAGCTGTCCTAAACAACAGGATTGTTCGAGGAATTGAGCCTGTGTGGCGAGAGATGCATGGGCAACGTGGGTCGAAAAAAGGTGTAGCAGGCTGTCGAGAGAACCTGCTAATTGACAGGTGTGTCTGTAAAGACGCTGCAGCCCATCAGCGCGTCCTGTCAATGGCTTGGATTGACCACCAGGAAGCTTTCGATTCAACCTTTCATAGACTTATCATCTGTCTGTTGGAAAGCTTGAAGGTGCATCCACACATAGTGAGATGCATAGAGAGATTGATTCCGCTTTGGAAAACTAGATTTACTATCTCATCTGGAAATTATCGTGTGATAACGAACAACTCCACCTTCCAGAGGGGCGTCTTTCAGGGTGATACCATGAGGCCTTTGCTTTTTTGCATTACACATCTGCCTCTATCTCTCGCACTACGAAATTCTTCTGGATACCTCTGTGGCGAAACTAACCAGCCCGAGCACAAGGTCACTCATGTATTTTATATGGATGACCTGAAGATCTATGCCTCTGGTAAAAGCAAACTTCAAACGGTTATAAATAGCGTCAAGAACTACACAGGAGAGATTGGGATGGACTTTGGTTTGGACAAGTGTGCCAAAATTAATCTGAAGAATGGCAAGATTACTGGCGTTTCCACGGACCCTGAGCTTGTGGATATAAGTTTCATTAGACACCTTAATACTGGGAAGTCCTATACATACCTGGGCGTACCTTAAAGCCGCATTCAGGACGTAACATCAGTGGAGGAGTCTCTCCGAAGCAGATACAAGCATCTTCTTTCACAGATTTGGTCTTCCAATCTGTCAGCGTTGAACAAGGTATCTGCGACTAACATGCTTGCCGTCCCGGTTCTACTCTACTCGTTTGGGATGCTTCAATGGACGAAGAACGAGCTTAAGTCGAACTTCGGAATCTCCAGTTTCTTCCTAAACGAATTATTCTAAGTACAGCTTACATCGTTGCAAATGGCAGAGATTCTCTCCTAAAAATGGTCAGGAAACACGAGATGATGGGCGAAAGAGCGTTCCTTTATAAAGTCGCGTAGCAAGCGGCCGAGACTCTTGGCCTGAATTTTGACATTAGAAGTGAGGAAAGTGCATTACTCCATCTAGATGCTACACTGCTAAAAACCAAAGTGAAGAAAGCAGAGGTTGAAAATTTTCACCAAGAGCTACTCGACAAGAAAATGCACGGAAACTTCCACAGAAATGTAGACAAACAGTCCTTGTCGAAGGAGTAAACTTTTGCTTTCCTCAAATCATTAGAGCTTAATTGAGGTAAAGAGGGTTTTATTTTCGCATGCCAGGACGGTGTCATTTCCACCTTAGCATACCGTGACCGAATTCGATGTCAAGAACTTCCAAGTGATAGGTGCAGAGCGTGTCATGAACACGCTGAGTACCTAGAATACATACTATCGGGCTGTCCGACCCACGCAGGAACGACGTATATCTATAGACATAATGCGGCCCAGAGAGTGCTTTATTACCATCTTTGTCGCTCTTACGGTGTTGGTCTTGACCCTGCCCTGCCGAACGCTCCAAGGGAGATAGAGTCAATTGCCCAAAACGAGAAGTGCCAAATTTTCTGGAACTACGATTTTCGGACAGCAGTCTCGGTTGCACACTCGAGGCCTGACATCGTTCTCCAACACTTCGAGAAACGAACTATATTCGTGGTCGAATTCTGAGCGCCGTCCGAATACAACATCACTGCCAAGGAGAAAGAAAAGGAGGAGCTTTATCTATACCTTAAAAGACAGCTGCAACGACTGTACCCAAAATATTCGGTGCAAGTAATTGTCCTTGTGATGGGTGCTCTCGGAGGTGCGAAACTATCGCTGGTTCGCAACCTTGAAGCCATACCCGTGTGCCAAAAGTATGCCAAGGCACTTGCTAGATGGATGCACCCTTCTCACGGTTGTGAGACATTGCCATAAGTGTGATTTACCGCAGTTCTACTGGGAGCCGGTGTCATTTTT
>CAKNYM010047603.1:3168-17395 GCA_932195095.1 Andricus curvator | reverse complement strand
ATATATATATATATATATATTTGTGTGAATTGTCATCAATAAAATCTCAATGAAATATCAAATTATTTATCATTTTTCTTAATTAGTCTTTATTCTTCATTCATAGGAAAAAAAATCATTTCAGTTAAAATTATGTTCTCAAATTTCAGGTAATTTTGGATTTTTTCAATTTTGCAATTGATAAAATCATAATAAAATATCTAATTATTAATTATTTTTATTAATTAATTATTGATTTTTCATTCTTAAGCAAAAAAACAAGCAATTACGTTCAGCTCTTTTTTTTTAATTTTAGGTATTTTTTTATATTTTTCAATTAATACAATCCTAATTAAATATCTAATTATTAATTACTTTTGATGATTAATTATTATTTTTCATTTACGTTTACGTTCATTTTCATTTACGTTCAAATTTTTTTTCTCCAATTTCAAGTATTTTTTGATTTTTTGCAATTTTGCATTTCGAGCGGGAATATTAAAACTATAAAACTTTTAGTACTTCCAATTTGGAACATTTCAGAAAAAAAATTATTTAAATCTGAGCTTTTTCAGACCAATGTGAGATAACATACTTTTTTGGTCTACGCTGCGTCCACTAAAAGGGTGATCCTGAGAAGGAGAATCACCATTTCATTTGGTTATGCGATGATGTAAAACATCTGGCCAATATCTCGCATTTTTCATCAAATGGAAAATATTTTTTCTATTTGTGATAGGAAAGTAAGGAAGAAGCTGTTACGCGGGCAATAACGCTTCAGCGGCTTCATCCTTATCATACCAGTCTAGAATCCTGTACGCCCTGAGTCAACATCATGAATCTTTGAACCTAGACAAATGAAACAGTATCAAAGGTAAATACCTCAACATGTTTGTTTCAAATTGAACAAAATAAAAAATGTGAATTATATATTGAAGATTCGACCACACGGCGTCCCGGAAGGCGATATAAATGGAGCAAAAATGTAAAGAAAAACTGTGAATGTAGCGTTATTCTACATGGAAAACCCAAACAGAATCGACCCCTCAGACCTCCTAATTAGATCGTTTATTCGTTTTACAGTAATTTGAAGTTTTTAGACTACAGTAATTTAATCGAAAATCGACATTTTTATTTCTTTCAAGTTCAAATGCTACCAAGTATTATTTACAATAATGGGATACATGTTTTCGATGTATTTTTTGCCGTAGAAAACGATGGTGTTATTAGTATTACTCTACCAGCCATATAGAAAGCGCTAATGGCGTTTTTGTCGCGAATTTTTTGGAAAAAGCTGTATTTTTAGGTTAATTTTATCAACTAGCGCATTCCAGATGATTTCTAGAATAAAACTAATAACACCACTGTATTCTACGAGAAAAAATACATCAAAAACATGTATCACAATACTGAATATAATTTGTAAGTACCCTTTAAAAGTTTGATAACAAAGTGATTTTTTCGCCAACCAGCCGCACTGGCAGCGTGTAGCGCACAGGCGCAGCATTTTTATTTTCATCAAGTTCAAGTACAACCAAACGTTATTTTCAAAAGTATGACAGATGTTTTCAATGTATTTTTTCTCGTAGAAAATGATAGTGTTATTTGTTTCAACGTTGGAATTACCTAAAATGCGCTAGAGGCGAAAAATCATCAAAAACGCGGCTTTTCTTCATACGATACACTACAAAACACGCTTCAAGCGCTTTCTAGTCAATTTTTATAATGAAACCAATAATATTATCGTCTTCTACGAGAAAAAATACACCAAAAACATATAACATACTTTTGAAAATAATGTTTGGTTGCTGTCAGTCCGGCTCATAGTCGCAATTTAATTGAATTTCATAAATAATTAAAAATGAAAATTCACTACTTTAACTTATCAAGCGTACTTCTACTTTGAATAAATATGTACATGAGTGTGTATGATATGTATATATAGTGTTATATATATATGTGTGTTATATATATATATATATATATATATATATATATATATATATATATATATGTTATATATAACATATAAGCTTCCGTTTCCGGTACCGATCGCGATTGTTGATGATTTTTGTGGTGCTAACTTTTTGGCTTTGGTGAAGGGAAAGAGGGAGTGTGAGAGGAGAAAGGGCGGTGAGTAGAGTGTTTAAGGGCTAAGGAATAATTGAGAGTGCAGGGGTTGGTAGAAGGGTGGTGAATGATATATAATTGTCAAAAGTGGAAGAGAAGGATTTTGAGGTTAGGAACGGTTGTGAAAAGTGGTGTGTTTTAACGCGGGGTGAGGGACAGGTGAGCATGAGGGTTGGATGAATGAGAAGAGACAGTTTTTTAAGAGTGGTGAGTTATAGAGTAAGAGATTTTGAGTGATTTTTTAGGGTGGTGGCTTCAGATCTAGATTGGACGATTTGCATGGGGGATTGAAAGCGAGGGAAAAGAAAACGTGACGTAGGAAAGAATACGCGGCAGAATGCTGGTTACACGAAGTCCAGAAAGGACAGAGAGAGGGCAGCAGGAGACGGATACAGAGAGTGGGTCGAGAATTAGCAGCGAATGTAGGCAAGAGAATGAGGCGAGCGCGAACATCGAAGGTAGCATTGTCAGCAATGAGAGTAGTGTTGAGGCAGAGGTATTCGTAAAGCTTGATAAGGGTGGGGGGGGAAGAGACGGTAGCAAGCAAACGAGGCAGACCGACGAACCTGCAAAGGCTACAAAGAGCGCACAGTTTAAACAGTACGAACGCGAAGGGCTTTTTTGATAAGTGGCGACAACCAGCGACCACGAGTAGCGAAGGGGAGCAGTCGGAGGATAATAAAAGGGTTAGAGACCAGTTAGATGAGGAAGGGGAAAATGAGAAAGCGCTCAAGAAGATCAGGCAGAGAACACCACCTGAAAGGAGGCCAGGGGGGAGTAGTTTAGAAGGCTTCGAGAAACTCATCAGAGGCCTCAGAGAGGAAACCTGCAAAGGTTTTGACAGAGCGAGGACGCATAGGGAAGAAGTCAGGGAAGAAGTGAAAAAAATGAGAAAGAAATGGGAGGAGTGGGATGCTCTGTGGAAGGCCGAGAAAGAGGAGGTGTTTAGGAAACTGGATAGTATAGAGAGTAAACAGATAGAGAGTGAGAAAGAAAGGAGAGCTGAAATGAGTTTGCTTGAGGAGAGGGTCAGGAAACTAGAATGCGAGAGTGAAAAGAAGGGAGAGGTGGGATTAGGAGACGTAGTCAAGGGGGATGATAAGAAACTGCAGGAAGAAAATGAGAGAATGCGCATACAGCTGAATGAAATAGAAGTAAGACTAGAAGGAGAAGAGAAAATGAAAAGAAAGCGAAACATTGTAATTAAAGGAATGACAGTAGAAAGCGACTCGGGAAAGGAAGAAGTGGAGATGCTGATGAATGATATTGGGGCTCAGGTGAGAGTGGAGGCAGTGAAGGTACTGGGGAGAAAGACAGAAGGGAAAACAGGTGTGCTCATAGTGAAAGTGGGAAGCGAGGAGGAGAAGAGAGAAATTATGGAACGGAAAAGGATACTAAAGGGTAGGAATGAAAGAATTGAAGAGGACCTGACATGGAGAGAGAGAAAGAGGAAGTGGATGATCGAACGGAGAGCATGGATAGAGAGGAGGAACGGGGGTAATGTTTGGATGGGAAAAGACAGGTTGTGGGTGAATGGGATGAAGTGGATCTGGGACGAAGAGAGAGAAGAGCTGAGAGCAGAGGGATCGATACTTGAGAGAAGGGTAAACGAAGGTAATGAGAGTAGGAGAGGCGGGGCGGGGTTTCCACCAGAGAAGAAAAACTGAGCACGGGAAGGAGCAGGGGGAAGGACAAAAAGAGAGGAGTGAGTGTGGCTTTCTGGAATGTGTCAGGGCTAAAAAACAAAAACGAGGGGTTCTGGGAGGCTATTGGAAAATGGGACGTGGTAATGCTGAGTGAAACGTGGGTGGATGAAAAGGATTGGAAGGGCTTGAAACGAAAGTTGCCGAAGGGTTATGTATGGACAATGCAAGAAGCGAGAAAAGAACATGAGAAGGGAAGAGCGATGGGAGGCATGGTGTCAGGGGTTAAAAAGGAGCTGATAAGAAATGAAAGAGTGGAAGAGCGAGAAAAAAAGCTGGAGGGCGTGATGGTAAGAAAAATAGAGGTAGGAAAAGAGAGGGTGGCGATCGTTTGTGTGTATAGAAGGAGAGGAGAAGAGGAAGGATGGAGAGTATTAAGGGAATGGATGGAGGAAAGGAATGAAGAGTTGGTCTTGATAGGAGGAGACTTGAACGCGTGGACAGGAGAGTTAGGGGGGGGGGAGATATGGGATGAAGAAAGCGAAACTTTTCGAAGAAATTCCAAGCACAGGGAGATAGATCGGGAGGGTAAAACTCTTTTGAACTTGTTAGGAGAGGAGGGGTGGTTTATCTGCAATGGAAATATAAGGGGAGATGAAGAAGGAGAATTGACTTTTATAGGGAAAGGGGAGACAGTGATTGATTACATTCTAGCAGAAGAAAGAATAAGGAAGAGAATGGATAAAATGGAAGTAGGTAATGAAATAGGCTCAGAACACTTCCCGCTAATAGCGACATTGAAATGCTCAGGATGGAAGCGGCATGGCGAAAAAAGGGTAAGAACTGGCGAAAGGAAAGTAAAAATGGGTAGATGGGGAGAGGATAAATTGAGAGAATTTAAAGAAAGAATGGAGAACGAGGAGATTAGAGGAATGGAAGAGGAAGACGTGGACACGCGCCTTGAAAAGATAAAAGAACTAACCGAGAGGATAAAAGAAGAGGTAAGGCCAAGAGAAGAGGAGGGAATAAAGAGGGGATGGTGGGACGCAGAATGTAAGGAGAGTAAAGATAGAATGAAGGAAAATGTAAAAAAGTGGAGAAAAGGGGAGATAGGGAAACAGGAATATAATAGGAGAAAGAGAGAACATGAAAGATTGTTAAGTGATAAAAGGCAGTTGGAGAAAAGTAGGTATATGGAAGAGGTGGAAAAATCAATCAGGGAAGGGACGGAATGGGATGTGATCAATAGGGAAAGAGGAGGAAGGAAGGGCATCAATTAGGAAATCGAGATGGATGAGTGGACCCAGTACTTTAAGCGACTGTTGGGAGGAGTGGAAAATAAGGTGTTGGGGGAAAAGAGGAAAGTAATAGAAGGGGAAGATGATAGCAATAATGGGATAAGTAGGGAGGAATTTAATAGAGCGATAGGGTGGCTCAAAAGAAACAAGGCAACAGGTGAGGACGATATTGAGAACGAGGCTTTGAGTTTTGGAGGAGAAGGGGTGAGAAAGGAATTGTGGGAGGTATGCAAAAAGTTTTGGAGAGGAGAGGGATGGCCTAAGGAATGGAGGACAGGGTTAGTGGTGCCGATAATTAAGAAAGGAGAGGGCAAGAAGGTGGAGGAGTATAGGGGAATCACACTTATGTCGGTGGGCTACAAAATATATACGGAGATTCTCAGAAAGAGATTAGAAACGGAGGTGGACGAGAAAGGGATTCTTCCACACAATCAGCCGGGCTTCAGGAAAGGGATGGGAACAGTAGACAACATCTACGTACTGAATTATCTAGTGAATAGGAACTTAGGGAGGAAGAAAGGGAAGTTAGTGGCCTTATTTGTAGACTTTAAAGCGGCATTTGACTCGGTAAACAGGAAGGTGTTATGGCAGGTGATGAAAGAGAAGGGGGTGGACGAAGAGTTGGTCGAGAGGATAAAGGAGATATTCGAAGAGACTAAGATAAGGGTGAGGATTGGGAAACAAAAAGGGGAGATTTTTTGGAGTGGAAGGGGGCTCAGGCAAGGGTGCCCATTGAGCCCACTACTATTCAGTCTCTTGTTGGCAGATATAGAGGAGAAACTGGAGAAGAAAGGAAAAGGGGGAACGGCTTTGGGAAATAGCAAGGTATATTTCTTAGCGTATGCAGACGATATAGTCTTATTAGCGGATGACGAGAGAGGGATGAGTCTCATAATGAGAGTATTCGAGGAGTATGTGAGAATTAAAGACTTAACGGTAAATGTAAATAAGACGAAGGTGATTATGTTTAGGAAGAGAAGGACAAAGGTAGAATATGAATGGAAGATGTACGGGGAGAAAGTGGAACAGGTCGAGGAATTTAGTTACCTAGGCTTCTGGTTTGAGTCGAAAGGAGGGGTTGAACTGCAGGTGAGGAGAAGGATAGAATGTGCGACTAAAGTAATGGAGCAGGTGTGGGGTATAGGGAAGAGAAGGTTTAAAGATGATTGGAAAATGAGACTGTGGATGTTTGATGCGTTGGTATGGTCAGTCCTAAGTTACGTAGTGGAGATCTGGGGATGGAAGGAGCACAAGAGGGTGGAAAGTATGCAGGAGAGATTCTTGAGATGGGTAATGGGCGTGAGCTGGAGCTGCCCAGGATACATGTTGAGGGAGGAATTAAGTAAAAGTAAAATGGTTATTAGACAAATGAAGAGAGCATGGAACTTTGAGGAGGAACTAAAGAGGGGAGAGGGAAGCAGGATAGCACAAGCTTGTCTAAGGGAAGTAGTAAACAAAGAGACTAGGGGTAACACAGAAGGATCAAGGTGGGAGGAAGAGAGACAACATAGGAGGAGGGAATGCGATATAAGAGCAGATGTCAGAGTATGGCAAGAGTTAGAGAATAAACTGATAATTAAGGAAGGCTGAAGGAGAACCAGAATATTTAAGAAAGATTAAAAAGGAGAGTAAATGGAACCACGTTATACGATTTAGGATGGGAGAAGGAATGAGAGAGTGTAGGTACTGGATGGATGCAGAGGAAAGAAGATGTAGAGTAAAGGGCATGTAGTAGGGAAAGGCCAAGCGCGTACTCCTAGTCAAGAAAACTAATGTAAATAAAGCTTGAAAAATCATGTTAACGGAAATGGTAAGAGGAAACGGAAGCCCAGGAAACTCAATAGTCAGCAAATCTCGAGAATAATTAGGTTAAGACAAAGCGATAGTAAATAAGTTAATATAAGTAGAATATTATTATTTAGGTAGTAAGTATTATTAAGGTAGTATAAGTGGTTTTGTAACGTACTGTGAAGGGAGCGGAGGCCCTCAAACCCGTAAAAGGGAGAGAATAAATACATACATACATGTATAACATATATATGTTATTTATTCAATTATTTGATTATCATAGAAATATATTTTCTGTTTTTGTAAATAATAATTTGTTCATATAATATTGTAAAATGTTTAAAAATATATGCTATTGTTGCATAATAATAGGTGTATATCATACCTAATCAATTGAATAAATACTGTGATATTAAATAATTATTGTTTTTTATGTTTCACATATTTCCTTGCTCCTACTCGCTTATGCGTATATACAATTTATATTATTCATACACACTCATGTACATATTTATTCAAAGTAGAAGTACGCTTGATAAGTTACAGTAGTGAATTTTCATTTTTAATTATTTATGAAATTCAATTAAATTGCGACTATCAGCCGGACTGACAGCAACCAAACATTATTTTCAAAAGTATGTTATGTGTTTTTGGTGTATTTTTTCTCGTAGAAGACGATAATATTATTGGTTTGATTATAAAAATTGACTAGAAAGCGCTAGAAGCGTGTTTTGTAGTGTATCGTATGAAGAAAAGCCGCGTTTTTGATGATTTTTCGCCTCTAGCGCATTTTAGGTAATTCCAACGTTGAAACAAATAACACTATCATGTTCTACGAGAAAAAATACATCGAAAACATCTGTCATACTTTTAAAAATAACGTTTGGTTGTACTTGAACTTGATGAAAATAAAAATGCTGCGCCTGTGCGCTACACGCTGCCAGTGCGGCCGGTTGGCGAAAACATCACTTTGTTATCAAACTTTTAAAGGGTACTTAAAAATTATATTCAGTATTGTGATACATGTTTTTGATGTATTTTTTCTCGTAGAATACAGTGGTGTTATTAGTTTTATTCTAGAAATCATTTGGAATGCGCTAGTTGATAAAATTAACCTAAAAATACAGCTTTTTCCAAAAAATTCGCGACAAAAACGCCATTAGCGCTTTCTAGATGGCTGGTAGAGTAATACTAATAACACCATCGTTTTCTACGGCAAAAAATACTTCGATTAAATTACTGTAGTTGAAAAACTTCAAATTACTGTAAAACGAATAAACGATCTAATTAGGAGGTCTAAAGGGTCGATTCTGTTTGGTTTTTCCATGTAGAATAACGCTACATTCACAGTTTTTCTCTACATTTTTGCTCCATTTATATCGCCTTCCGGGACGTCGTGACCAAACGTATCTTGTTTATATTTCCGCACATACTAACTTATGTGTGATGTGATACGTTTCCAATTTTTTTTTAAATTAATTCATTATTTTCTCAAGGTCATAATTAAGGCTCGAATATAGTAGCTTCACTCCCATGATTCGAGCTAGTCGGAAGGAAGGGGGTGGGGGAGGTGTAATTGCATAACATGCGAGGAATATTATTTGGTTGCGAACAGTTATATGTAGTTAAGATTCATTTAGAATGAAAAAATTATAGATTATAGATGAATTTAGGTCAGCCACGTGCGATCGGATTCTACCTATAAGGGTTGATTTTCTGTAAGAGTTGATTAACCCTCGCGGTTACAAATTTACGCGCTTTCGCCACAAAACATCACTTTTGGGTAAACCGCTGAACCTCTTATCTTCTTCACCGATGAGCTGTTGAACTCTACTGTCGACTATACAAATTGGCGTTACTATCTAGTTTCCGAAATCATCTCTGTCATCTCAGTACTACTAAATGTATTTGAATCGGAATTTCAGAGTTAAAATGTCTAAATCCAATTCAAGAATACGTCGGACCATTGAATTCTAATTTCGGGTCATTGAAAGAAAGCCATCCAATCTAATATAAATCTAGCCCACTATCTGCGAGTCCTGAGGTCCTAGAAAAAACCTAAATCAACAAATGTTTAGCGAGTGGAGTCTCTGAAAAATACCCAGACAAATTTCATGTAAATATCCAAACTTTATTTTATCTATCTCTTTCTATCTGCCTGCCTATCTCTGTCCCTCGTATGCGTAAATCGTAAATCTTAAAGTTTCTTTCTAAATTCCATACTTGCATTTAATATTTCTCTATTACCAATTTTGCCGGAACTTAATTGTAATATTTATTGAGTGTACAAAAAATAAATTCAAATTGTACGCATATGCTAAGGGATTACACTCCCGATCTTCGCCTTTGTCCTGTTTCCTCAGTCTTGCAGATGATTCGGGAGAGTTTTCTAACTATTTCAATTTGGCCTGTTCGACCTTTTAGGATTTAGCAATCAGCGTTGCCAGAATGAAAAATGAGTTTGTATTCACAGAGTTTATTTAAAATATAGAAATGATACTTTTGACGATAGCGCTACGGTGGTGCCACAAGCTTACCAAATTTTGGCGCGTTATTCAAATTTTTTTATCTTCAAATGTTCAAATTATGGTAAGTGGCAGCTTTTTAAAAACGTATTGGATATATTTTTCTAATTTAAAATATCTCACTTATTATGATTTATCTTTAAAAAATCAAAATACTTACGAAGAAAGCCGTACAAAAATGAATAACATACGAACATAACCTGCAAATGTACAGAAACATGACAAAACATGCTAAAGTACAAACAGTAAGAGGTGTCTATAACAGGCCAGTAAGAAAATTATGTGATTTATTGTTTATCTTTAATACTTTATTGTTACTTTATATATCTCTAAAGTATCAATAAAATAAATGGGCTTCTGTATGCCATTAGTGAATGAGGAATGTATTGCGTTGTTGCACTGAAACAAAAGTGTTACAATAATTCGACTATTTAATTCATAAAGAGAATTCAAAAAGAAGCAGCCTGCTGTAAGAGACTATAAATTCTGTTCTGTACGAGCTAGAACCAATTATTTTCTTAGTTTTAAAGATAATTAATTCCACTTTAATTCACTTTGATACAACTTTTATGCAGGATGTATAGGGGATAAGATATTATTCAAAAAGAAAAAGATTTAACTTTTTTTCCTTGAAAAATCTCTTTTAGACGTTGTAACTCCAGAACTGATTATTTCAGAATATTATTCTTTCTATATTTTACAGATATTTGTGAACTTCTTTTTGCTTTTTAGAGATTTTACGTAAAATGCACCAGAAACGTATTATTCTAAAAAACTGATGTCTTTTATACATTTTTCAAAATCTAAAATGGAGGCGGAAGTCAATCAATATTAATCACAATAATCGCATCGCCAAAATCTAATTTCTAGGGTAAAAATTTAGTCTACTCTTTTAAGGTCCTTAATCAGAATGGGTGTTACGGTTCTTAATTTTGAGGCCGCAAGATTAAATATTTTTTGTCTAATTTTTTGTATACGCCATCTACATAGTAATATCTCAGAACTCTCAGAGCCAGTTTTTCGGAAAAATGTTCATATCCTATATTAAAAAGTAGATCTGAATACCTGATATCAGAAATGCATGTGCCGTCGTGTGCATGTGTCGCGCCGTCTACTAACACTAATACGTCTAATGTAAACACGTATAAGATCCGAGGCGAGTGCAATTGAGTGACGACAATCATCTGTTTACATTTCCGATGACAAAATCTATACTGATAATTTACTGTATTTCGGAAAATTCATGTCGGTATTCTCTATTGTGCTTGTATCTTATGACTGTGCTGCGACGGATTGAGGTGGGCAGGGTCAGTGTCAACCGTTACGAAGTTCGGGTCGGTACCCCTTACTCGATTTCTTTAAATTAATTATGTGAGCTTTATGTAGCCTTTGCTAGAAGGCAAAAACTTTGACTATTTCTTTAATAAATTATGTTCCTGAACGTGCATTGTTTTTCTTTAAGTGATTTTCTCATCATACTGCGATCGTACAGAATTCGGCTGGGACTAATTTTTGTATTTTGAAAAATTAATTTGATCTTAAAAATATTTAATGAATTCATCCTGTGCCATTTCCCTTTCGGGGTAGGCGTGACTCAATCGGTGAGGAAGGGAGTAATGTTCGGAAAGAGGTATTGATTTTCTAGATTGATCTCGAATTAACGTGTTATTTGTTTAAATAACACGTTTGTTCCGTAACACTTCTCCGACCCAGGTTGCTGATCAATATCTCTAGCGATTACCCCAAGTGAAGAGCTTCACAAGGTTGTTATGTGAGGTTCCCCACACGGGCCCATTAGTATCCAAGGTCTTTTGTTCCAGGCGTCATTCACTCTACTGATATTCTTTTTATAAACTATTTGTCACCACACTTTTCTGTCCTCACATACTTCTTTAGCTTCCGTCACGTCCATGCATTTTTTCATGCAAGCTCTCGTGTTTCTATGGCTTCTTATGTCTCTTCGAATTGGAGTCTCATTCACACATTCTAACAATTCTTTCCGCGGTCTGCCTCGGGGCACACCATCATTTACTTTACCTTTATGCACATGTTTCGTCAGTCGTTCATCTTTCATTCTTTCAACATGCCCGAGCCATCTTAACCGATTTGTTTCCCATATCTCAACTAGTGTCTCTTCTGCACCACATTCTTTGAGGATTATCTCGTTTCTCACTTTGCCCATCAGTGTTTTCCTGCATATTTTGCGCAGGAATTTCATGTCAATCGCGATGAATTTACTCTTATCCTTTTCTTGACAGGTCCATATCTCGCTACCGTATATCACAGTCGGTACAAGTATAGAATTATGTATTGCCATTTTAGCCTTTTTAGATATATTTGTACTTCTGATGATGGGCCCTGCTCTACTGATAACCTTCTTACCCTCGTTTATGCGCCTATCTAACTCCCAATCTACCTTTCCGTCACTAGTGAATAGGCTACCCAGATATACGTATTTATCCATGTGTTCTATTCTCTCATTATTTAAGCCAATGTTGCATATTGTTTTCTCATTCTTTTCTTCCAACACCGTAATTTTTATTTTAATAACGTCAATTTTCAGGCCCATGCTCTTCATGCTTGCATTCAGTTTGTTTAACATTCTTTGCAAGGCTTCGATCGATTCCGCCATAACAACCTTATAATCTGCGAACGCTAACCCATTTACCTTTACTGTTTCGAGATCCACATCTTCTTCGTCGAAGAGGGCCATTCTTAGACATTTGTCCATGAATATAATAAATAGCTATAAGGACATAACGCATCCTTGTCTAACACCTTTTATAACATCGAACCAGTCACTCAATTTTCCATTAACCCTTATACTCGCTTTGCTAGCAGTATATATTGTTTTTATTGCTTGTAAGAGCCATCCATTGATTCCGTACTCTTTCAGGACTTCCCAAAGTTTACTTCTATCAACCTTGTCAAATGCTCAAACTTTTTTCTGTGATCTGTCTGAAGCTAAATATTTAATCCGTACATGATCTTCCTGGCATAAATCCACTTTGGACTTCCCATATCTTTTCCTCTGTTATTTTCATTACCCTACGAAAAAGTATTTTCAAGTATATTTTACTTCCGGTACTTAATACGCTGATACCTCTGTAATTATTGCAGTTGCTTTTATCTCCCTTTCCTTTGTATATTGGTACGATACCCGCTTTTTTCCAATTGTCTGGGACTTCTCCCATCTTAATGAAGAAATTTAACAATTCGCTATTTTATTGTTTATATTATTCATTGTTAAAATTGTACACCCTACTACCACTTTAATGCGAGAAATTTATTTTGCGAGACGAAATCATATCCAAGTTGAGTAGTGATTCGTCGTATGGTGGAGAGTCTAGTTATAACGTCAGTCCCACCAAACTTCGGTTAATGAGGGGACGAAACGTAATTTTTTTTTATAACGTGGGTAAAAGTGATTTTTCACCATAAGTGTATTTAGATAAGATTTTTTTTAAAAGGTATTCAAATCATAAAAACTTACGGTGGAAAATAATTTTTGTCTGAATAAATAACAAAATAAAGTTTTATCCCATGCAATTGGTATTATTGTTTGGCCCTCGGCGTGCAGAGATCTTGGAGTCTTGGATTTCGCCCACCCAACTGGAAATACCTAATTACGACTTGTAACGATCCTGAATTTCGTTTGAGATTAGGTTTATATCGGCGTGTTTACACGACGTGCTCACGAGTTAGATTCACATCTCGTTGTTTATTTATATGTACTTAATTTAGTTAAAACTATAAACGATCATCATTAATTCATTATAAATGTTTTTTGGGAATTGTGCTTATTTTGTTGATTAAACTCGAAGCAAATAAACAGAGAAACTCGGAGAAAATAAACAGCGAAATGACCAAAAGTAAAAGTAAAAAATCGAATCCACCATCAAAACTTTTAAATGAAGAGGAAAGATTGAAAAAAGAGAGAAGAGCTAAGGCGTCAAGAGAAAGGCATAAAAAATCTATAATTTATTATTTTATTGGAAATTTAAATAATATTTTTCGATTTATTTCACTTATGCAAGTTATACAAATCTTAAATGTAGTGGATTTTAAAGAATTTATTCAAGAAAGGTGAGGTATTTCGTAAGGTTTCTAAGATTTGAAGAGATTTAAAATTATTTTTATGGAATTCACCATGAATTCTTATTAATATATCCTGCATTCTTTTGATTCTTTGGAATTCTTTTGAATTTGAGGGTGTCGTAAAAGATTCGCAGGCACTTTCAAAACCTTTAAAAAGTTTCAAGGGATTTCGAAAGATATCAAAGGATTTAAAATATTTGAGGAAAATTTAAAAGATTCCTAGAACTTTTTAAATTTATTTTAATAGTTTATAGGAGTTTCAAAGACTTTGAATTATTTTAGTATATTTTTAGAGATTTCAATGCATTTTCAAGAAATTTAAACAATTTCAAGGGATTTCCGATGGTTATAATAATTTTAAGGGATTTAAAAAATTTGCATGCTGTCTTAAAGAATTTCAGAAGATACAGACCGAGTTTACAGGACCTGTAAGGTTATAGGATATTTTAAAAGATTCCAAGGGTTTGTATAAGATTTCCGAGGATTTCAATGATTTTATGGGGTTTTAAGAGCCTTTAAGGTATTTTCATAAATTTTGCAAGATTTCAGGACGTATCATCAGATTTCATGTAATTTCACGGGATTTTATAATATTTGGATGGATTTCAAAGAATTTATTCACAAGAGGTGAGGGATTTAGTAGGGGTTCAAAGATTTCAGGTGATTTTAAAATATTTTTTGCAATTAATTTTGGATTGGCCCTGAATTCTTATTAATTTTGATAGAGCTAATAGATTTCCGTGGGAACAATAAAATGAAACACTGT